>ML975378.1:0-69710 GCA_010015605.1 Decorospora gaudefroyi
GTAATGTCGCCTCTAAAGCTGGTGGAGGGTGTGACGCAGAAACTCTTGCCGCCTCCTGAACGCGTAAACTACGGGATGATCGAAGGCGTATGGTCAGCGCTGCCCCATTGGAATATCAGCCCGTAACGACGAAGTACTGAGTAAAGTCCTACCAGCCAGATCGTTCACACCGCTCCCAAAATGTTCCAAGACTCGCTTGGAAACTTACACTCCCTCCTCAAGTTGCCAGCTTCAACGTGATGATACGCGTGTGTTGAGGTCAGAGGCACACTATATCAATTCTAGTCCAGTGAACCGGCTCGCCGACCCTCCGAACTCTTTTGCGTCGCTTAACTACCTTGCCGCCTGGGTACCTACTGCATGCTGATGATCTGTGGATGTGTGGTTGTGGTGGTAAATGTCGTGTCACTTTCCAGCAAGGAGATGATATGTTTGAGAATGAGACTTCCGCTTCGACGTAAGAAGCTCGTCGCCGCCGCCGCTTGTTTGCAGTAGTACGCCGCTTCTTCCTGTGACTGAAGTTTCCCGAGGGCCGAGAAGGAAGTCTTGAAGAAATAGCTGGAAGCACAGGGAAAACCTAGTTATCACCCGATGCCTCACTAAAATCCCGAAGATGGAGAAAGAAAAGGCAAAAGATGGACAGCACCTCAAGCTACAGCGAAAAAATAGAGTTGGAGCGAGGAACGCAGGACGAGAAAATTGCTGAGCCGCGACGGTGCGTCGGAGTGGGCCGACTGCGCCGCAATGACGATACCCCTCTATACACAGTCGTCCCTCTTGATGCACACAGTTTCAGGTCGGGGTAGAGGCGTTGGCGGCGTGTTGGAGGTCTTGGAATTTGAGGTGGCACAGCGGCACCTAGGTACAGGGATACTCTTTTGATGTTGCAGGCGGAACTCTTCCAGGCATGTTGAAAGCTCATGTCAGCTCAGTGAACGCTCACGTGACCTCCTCACTCGGATTGGCTGCGGCCATATCCACCTCCCCACCTCGCGCCAGGGTCTTGCCACCAACCACAAAAGCCCTTACCATCCACCGTACATAAAGTCAAATTTCGAGACGCAAACATTGAGCCTCTGACATCGAGGACTCGCCAGTGCGTTCTTCACAATGTATGGACAATCAGTATTCCTTTGTCTGGTAAGCTAGAAACATGACCACGGCAGCAATTTAGGCGGAATACCGGTATGCCACAAAAGACCCCGCTAGCAAATGATCAAAACGGTTAACACGAACGGGGCGGGGGCTGACGGCAGAACTCCGTGGAACGGCAGATGGGGTCTTCGACGTGTTTTAATTTATACCACGTACGGTAGTTGGATGCCCCATCTTTCCCAATGTTTTGTTGCGTAGCAAGCCCTGGAGGCCCTCACCAGACACCAGATATGAGGTTCGCTATCCCCTGGCTGGTGTCAGACATATCTACTCACCAGGAAATGAAGTTAAAGAAGGAAGCGTCTTGGTACAAAGCTCCTGTACCAATATCGACGTGTCGGCACATCGTTGCACAAAACACACACAAACACACACAACATTCAGTTCACCCGTGATTGCCCAATAACGTTACGCAAACCGAATCCAACCCACATCCCGCAACCCCGCGCTTGCTTCAACAACGATAGCCCGCTAGTTACCGTCAGTGGCTTCGTAGCATTCCCCCCAAGCGCAAGCCACCGAAAGGCTTGAGTGAAGTACGCTCGCCCGTAACAGCGGCAGCGAAATAAGCGTCCGGTGCCACTGGAGCTTAGCCGACGTATTTACCCGCTGTTAACATGCGAAAAAAGCTTACTTCCAACGCCCCATCCACCAGTGAGCATGATGGGGTCCCCTTACCCGAGATCTTGGTGTCCCTCAGTGTTGGCTTGCGGGCGAAAGGTCCTGGTGTGCATATGTAGGGTCCGGTGCCCCAGGGATGATACAAAAGAGCTAGAGCTGACCTGACCTGTCCTTGCACGATTTTCCCTTCGTGTGTCGCTCTTGACTTCAACTCCTTACTACTGACACGTCGTAACGCGATCATCGTCCATCATGGCTCCAGTCGGTGGTGGTGCCGGTACCTTTGAGGCAGCCGCCCTGGCTCGCCGCAAAGCGCTCGCTGGTACTTCGGGGCCTATGGCTCTGATTAAGAACGCGCGTGTATTTGGTGTCGCGTGTTTTGCTTGCTTGGGTGGTCTTTTGTACGGTTACAACCAGGGTGTTTTCTCTGGTGTGCTGGTCATGACCTCTTTCAAGGAACGTAAGTAGTCACATAACATCAACATCATGTTGTTAAAAAAAAGAGAAGGCGGGAAATTCTAACACATGTTGTAGATATGGGCGACTACATCGAGGACCAAGAAAAGCTAGAATGGAACTCTTCAAAGCAAGGCTGGCTCGTCGCCATCCTCGAACTAGGTGCCTGGTTCGGAACGATGTACTCTGGTTTCCTCGCCGAGATCCTCTCCCGGAAATATGCCATCCTCGTCAATGTCGCCATCTTCATCGTCGGTGTCGTCGTCCAATGCACTGCTGTCGTCGGCGAAGGCCACAACGCTATTCTCGGCGGCCGATTCGTAACTGGTATGGGCGTCGGTTCCTTGTCCATGATCGTGCCCATGTACAATGCCGAAATCGCACCTCCGGAAGTTCGTGGTGCACTTGTGGGTCTGCAGCAATTGTCCATTACGCTGGGTATCATGATAAGCTTCTGGATCGATTACGGCACAAATTACATTGGCGGAACCGGGCGTGGCCAAAAGGAAGCCGCGTGGCTTCTCCCCCTTGGACTCCAACTCGCTCCCGCGGTCCTTCTCGGTGTCGGCATGATTTTCATGCCCTTTTCACCCCGTTGGCTCGTCCACCACGACCGCGAAGCCGATGCGCGCCGCGTGCTCGCTCGGCTGCGTAACTTGCCGCAGGACCACGAGCTTATTGAGCTCGAGTACGCCGAGATCCGTGGGCAGAGTCTCTTTGAGAAGAAATCGTTACAAGAAAACTTCCCGCATCTGCAGGATATGAGCGCCATATCTATTTTCAAACTCCAATTCGTGGCGATTGGCAGCTTGTTCACGACAACGGGCATGTTCAAGCGTGTCATTATCGCTACACTTACTATGTTTTTCCAGCAATGGACAGGTATCAATGCCATCCTATACTACGCGCCCAAGATTTTCGAAGGTCTAGGCCTGGATGAAAACTCGAAGAGTTTGTTGGCTACGGGGGTAGTTGGTATTGCCATGTTTCTCGCTACCAGTAAGTCTTTCCAAACTTGTACGTTTTCCTCTTGGCAATTATGCTAACCGTCGCCGCAGTCCCTGCGGTCCTGTACGTCGACAAACTGGGTCGCAAACCCGTCCTTATCTCTGGAGCCATAGGCATGGCGGCCTGTCACTTCATCATCGCGGGTATCGTCGCTAGTTTCCAAGATAACTGGGAGGCGCACAAGAGCGCTGGCTGGGCCGCCGTCGTCATGGTGTGGTTGTTTGTTGTCTTCTTTGGATACTCGTGGGGTCCTTGTGCATGGATCGTCATTTCAGAGATCTGGCCCTTGTCCAATCGTCCGTATGGTATTGCGCTTGGTGCGTCGTCGAACTGGTAAGCCCCATCCCATCTCTTCCCTCCATCATACGCATCTACTGACTGGGACATCAGGATGAACAACTTTATCGTCGGTCAAGTTACACCAGACATGCTAGAAAACCTCCGCTACGGGACCTACATCTTCTTTGGTATCTTCACCGCGCTAGGTGCGCTCTTCATCTTTATCTTCTTCCCTGAGACCAAGGGGCTCAGTCTGGAAGAAATGGACACGTTGTTTGGCTCCGTCGGTACTGCGCAGCGTGAGAGGGAGCGCTGGGCCGAAGTCCACCGCGAGGTTGGGCTTAGCGATCTGCTCGAACGTGCGGGTGTCTACCATGATGAGCATCAAGTGGGTGGGGATATGGAGAAGGAGAAGACCACTGTGTATGATGCACAGCATCAGGACAACAAGCTGGCGTTGTAAGTCATGAGATGGAATGACGGGCAGGCCGGGTTGTGAGAGATCGGGTTGGGATGATGGCAGTGGTGCGGATACGTTGAGGAAATACCCCTTTCGCCTAGCAGATATACTTCTCCTCCTGTGGATGTGCTCAAGTGTTCTGGGACAGGATAATACAGTTGTGCTCTCCATAGACTTCCCGCTCATGCATTGCAGCAGCTTCTCCTGCACTGACTAGGTATCCAACTCTTGGCACATTCCTATTTCATGCCATTCATCTCACGACTGGCCTCGTAGTAACCCGCTTGACCGTCGCCACAGCTGGCCTAACAGGTCTGTACGCCTGAACCATCTTCTTCTCGCCTTTTCCCTTTCCAGCCCTCTCCTCCTCAACAGTCTGCTCCTTGATCCGATTCGCGACCTCTTCCCATACACCCGGCACACCCGTCTTCATCGTATACCGCCTCCCCTCCTTAACATGAAACTTGAACCGGGGTTCATTCAGCACCTCAAGGACGCGTTTGAAAAAACTCTTCTCGGGCTGGGCCAGTCTTAGCTCAATATTCGCTAGACGGAACTTCCTTGGCGGCAGGGCGCGGAGTTCGTGGAGCAGTGCAGTCGTATTTTTGCGGAAGGGGAAGATGCGCAGCGTGACGAACTCGAGTCTAGTGTTTGCGGTCGCTGTCGGATTGGTGGATAGGGTGCGCGCGAAGCGCATCAAGTCTTGGCGGCTGCGGCGAGCTGTCTCGGGGATTTTAAGGAAGATTTGATGGACGAAGGGGGCGGTAAGGTAGGCTAGGGTTAGGGTGGGGACGGTGCCTAGAATGCCGACTTGGTTGTATTAGTTTCTGGGGGTTTGGAGAGAGACTTGGGGTTGAGGACACAGCGACGGTGGCGTTGCGCATGGCCATGGTTGGAGTTTGATGTTGATATAGATAGTGGATGGAGATAGGGGTTTTCTTTTCGAAAAAGCAAAGAAGCAGAAAGAGCGAAGTAGAACGTGATTCAAGATATCAGACTTCAAAAGGGAAATATCTGAAGGAAATGATGCGGTGGCAGGCTTGCACGCATAGGAGACGGACGCGAGAGACATTGAGGTGCAAGGATACATACCCAACACGGCCTGCAACCTCCTCACGTACGGATCCGGTTGATTCTCATTCTTCCAGAGCGGCGGCACACCAAACACAAGCGTGATGCCAAACTGCAGCAAAGCCGTGGCTTTCCAGAAGGAGACCCATGAGGTTCGGGCTTCGCCCGCATCGTAGATTAGCAGTCTTGATTTGTACTCTGCGTGAGGCGTCGGTAAGTAGAATTGGATACATGGGGCCATGTTGCATACTTCTATCCTTCTCAAGAGGGTTTTTGGACGATCGTCCGAATAAGCGCAGCGTGGGGGAAGTAGAAAATTTCCTCTGGCAGCTCCGGCATACGAACGGTGCGAAACGAGCGGTGGTGGTTGAGCTAAAGCTTCGTGCTACCAGCGTCGCCCTTGTAAAAGCTGTCCCGAATGCGAGCAGGCGTGGCTGCATGTCAATTAGCGGTGTCAGGTGGTCGCAAAAACCAACGGGCAATGGAAGGCGGTGATGTTGGTGATGTTGGGATGAGACGGTACGCGCTGTCACGTGAGCACTCTATCGGGCCGCTTTACCTCCGATGTGGGGAGGTCGTTGGTTCCTCTGTGGTCGCAACAAAGGCCACGGTTCTTCTCAACCAGCACTGCTAACTATAGGCTCACTGTCATTGGCGAGTTCGCGGGCAGCATGCTCACCCATTTCTGGCCCCAAGGTACTTCGTAAGGTACTTCGTACTCATTCCTCGCATCGTTTCAGACTTTCGTCTTATGTGACAGTCTGCGAGCATGTTGTTCGCATTCGCGCTGTTGTCGCTCGGTTCCTGGCTAGGCCGCCTCGCATATGCCTACCAGGACCTCAGCGACGAGACGCTCAAGAAACTTCCCGGCCCAGGGGATGACTTTGACATCAAGAAAGGATCCATCCTGGCCCCGATACTGGTCCCTAGGGTATCCGGCACCGAAGGCAATGCGGCCGTGCGACAGCATTTTGTCGATTTCTTCAAGACGCACCTCCCGGAATGGACGATATCACTGCACAACTCGACGTCGACGACGCCAGTGAGCAACGGGAAAGAGGTTCCCTTTGTCAACCTCATCGCAACCCGCGACCCGCCGGGTACGGCCGAGGGCGATGTCTCGCGGCTGGCTCTCGTCGCACACTACGACAGCAAGTACACGCCCACAGGTTTCATCGGCGCGACGGACAGCGCGGCACCATGCGCCATGATTCTACATGTTGCCCGCAGCATCGAGGCGGCCCTGGCGAAGAAATGGGCGGCCACCCCGGACGATGACTTGGACGCCGAGCACCGAGGCGTACAGATCCTGTTGCTGGACGGCGAGGAGGCTTTCAAGAGCTGGACCGACTCGGACAGTCTCTATGGCGCACGGTAGGATACGACGGGATATGCAGAGTACGGCCGAGTGCTAACCGACTCCCTACAGAGCGCTCGCTGAGGACTGGGAAACGTCCTTCCACATGGCTTCGTCGACATACCGCACTCCTCTCGACTCCATCGAACTCTTTCTCCTGCTCGACCTGCTGGGCTCCAAGGGTCCGAAAGTCCCCTCCTACTTCAAGACGACACACTGGGCCTACAAGCACATGGCCAACGCAGAGCAGCGCCTACGAAAATTGGGTCTGATCAAGTCTTCTCCGAACCATGACACCAAGATGGCAAAGCGCGAGAACAAGAAGCCGCGTGCCGAGCGACCATTCTTGACCGAGGCCGCGAAGGGCGACGATGCTTTCCTTGGCGGTTTCGTGCAAGACGATCATGTCCCCTTCATGGCTCGTGGCGTGGAGATTCTGCACATTATACCTTCACCTTTCCCCCAGGTGTGGCACAACATCGAAGACGACGGAGAACATCTGGACATGGACACAGTCGAGGACTGGACGAAGCTGGTCATGGCTTTCACTGCAGAATGGATGGAACTGGACGGCTTTTTCGACGCTCCAGCCAAGAAACTGACGGTGGATGCTGAGAAATCGGAATTGTAAGCAGCTTCCTACCATCTGACTGTATGTGAGTTGACCTGTCTTAGTGAGATACCCTAGAACCCATACGAATGGAACGTTTCAAATGTTAAAGTGAACTGAGACAATGCCTTGTACTTGACAGCGTGTTGAACAATTCTGGGTTTCATGCTCACCTTACCTTAACAAAGCGTCATAGTCAACACAAAGCGTCTTCAAGCCATGGCGCGTCCATGGCTTTGATCCGCGACTGGACAAAGAAACGGCCTTGGCAACTATGAATCGACTCACTCAACACTGCAACTACAAATCCCAACCCCATCGACCGTACAGCGTCGCGGTTGTTCTACCAAGAACAACACACAGACGTGTCTTCACAGTCTCATCAGTCAAGTCTCAACTCGACTCCAGAAAGACGCCTTCGACAACACCCAAAATGCCCAAAGGTAAAGCAAAAAAGGATAACCCCGACCTCTACCAAGGGTCGCCAGAGCCTTCTGAGCCCAGCATGGCTCCCGAAGCCGTTTCACACCGTCGTGGAGGCACACACAAAGTCCGCGACGAAGACAAAACAAATTCCATTTACGATAACTACAACTACAAAGAGCTTCTAGATGCAGCGAAAGACCGCGGCATCTACCGCAAAGACATGAAGAAAATGGAAATGGCATGGGCACTAAAACGCCACGACGAAGAGAAGAAGAAGGCCGAACATGATGCGATGGTCGCCCACCAGAGAAAAATGCAAGAAGCGAAGAGAGAGCAGGAGAAGAAAGCGGCGGAAAAACAAAAAATGATTGATGCAAAACGCAAACGGAGAGTGGAGAAGATGAGGATGAGAGATCGTGATGAAAGTGTTAGCGACGATACCATGAGCGATACTGAAATCGAAGCAGAAGAGAACACGCGCGACGAGTACCAGGGCGAGAATATCGGCCAGGTCTTGAGTGATGAGTCGTGGGATAGCACATGCACGGAATCGAGCATCAGATCCATCGACCCGCCAATCTCCCCAGATTGCAAACTCCGACTCTTCGAATGGCCGTACGAATGCATGCCACCACTTCACGCAATTCCGCCGTGCATTATTGTAGAAGGATCTCTTCCGCGACAGGTTCCCTACGCGCCCATAAAACTCATTACGACCCACACACGCCAAAAGATCTGCCTCCCAGGCACCAAATACCCACCAGCCGTCTCTCCCTTCTTCGTCCCCATCCTCAACCACGCCACACGCATCGCAGCACGGAACGGTCATCTCACTGGCATTCTCCGCCACGCTACACTGGAGCGCGGCACGGAGTGGGCGGAACGCACACATGTACAAGGCTGGAACGCATGTCTTTACTTCGCCCCCGCCGCGCGCAACCCAACGAAGCAGCTCGCGGACTCGTATCGGAAATGGGAATTCGAGGATCGCAAACTGTTGAGTGTTAGTGGTGAAGCGAGGGAGAGACGACATGGGCAGAGGGAGAAAAATAAAAGAATGAAGATGGTGGACGTGTATGAGAGCTGCAAATGGAGACCTCAGGCTATGGGGTATGTGCCTGCCTACTTGGACTACGGGATGAAAGAAACAGACGAGGGGAGCAGGACGCTAGAGAATTTGTTTTACATACGCTTTCCGGACTGTGATGTCCCGCATTATTATTTTTGGGCTAACAAG
The DNA here is from genome assembly GCA_010015605.1 of Decorospora gaudefroyi. Lineage (NCBI taxonomy): Eukaryota > Fungi > Ascomycota > Dothideomycetes > Pleosporales > Pleosporaceae > Decorospora > Decorospora gaudefroyi. The sequence continues at coordinate 8,681 of ML975378.1, forward strand.
GGGGAGAGGGATAGGGTGGAGGATATGGATCGGCGAGAGGTGGACTGTGGACAAGAATTGGGTGTCAAAGGCAAATATCCACGGAAGTCGTGGAATCCACCCACGACGGAATCCTGTCAAGGCGGTTTTAACGGAGAAGAAGGGGAAATGGGTGGACAGTTGGAAGAGGAGGAAGAGGCGCTGTATCGGCGGTCTAGTGTTGGCGTGGGCAAGGTACAGGAGTGGTTGAATGGGGTTAGTCCGATGCCGACGATTCTGCCGGAATCGGAAGATGAGGTGGACAATGTGGTTAGGGAGGAGAAGGAAGACATGTGCCCATTTTGCTGTATGCACTGGGTCGCTATGACCCTTAGGGTACGTACTAAATCCGTGATGAAAGGGATGCATGGGGCTAATAATGAAGCAGGAACGAGCAGAGCATATGCTATCTCATAGCACCACAGAGTCCAGTACCCGTAGACGCACGTCAACTCCATTCCGAGTACCAACTCAGAGATCACGCGTCCATTCTCCTCGACTCTCAACCGACACGGGCGTAGACGCTGATATCAACACTCCCAGAAAACCTACGTTTCTGCTAAACCCGCCAGCCGCTCTCCGCCTGAAGACCCTGTCAAGAAAAGCGGCATTCACCCGTCGTTCCTTGGACAAAACATATATGGCCGGCTCCCCCTCGTCTCCGTCGCACACACCGTCTTCTTACTTGCCAACTCCGAAATATTCCTATAACCCGCCAGACCATCTAAACGCATTGTACGACCCTCGGAAGAGGAGTGCTAGTAGTATGGATAGTCAGGATGTTCTAGAGACATATAGGGTTAGAGAGCGCAGAAGCGTAGAGACTTCTGGTAACAGAGGACCCGGTGAAGCTGTGGGGCTATTCACGCTCGAACGAAGAAAAAGCGAACAGCTCGACCCCTCATACACACCTACCAGTACTAAGACCGCTAGGAAGCGGAGAAGGATTACAGATCCGACGTACCGCTACGTTGCACATTCATCTGACGATGAAGAAGAGTTGGAATCACTGATAGCGGAAAAGGACAGGTATTGCGACATGCTTCCGTCTCCCGTGCTATCCGACAGAAAATTGGAGCCACTGAGAAGTAGGAAGACAAAGGCGGGTTGCAATGGCATGCGTGAGAATGAGGTACCAGCGGCGGTGAAGAAGAAGAAGAGGAGAAATATTGTGGATCCAACGTACAGAGCCGGAACGCGCTCCCCCGAAAGCTCTGCTAGCGAAATCATGGCGTCAATTTCGCCTGTGCTAGCCGACAAGGTGTTACGGCCTCTCAAGAGTCATAAGCGGAACATGGAGACGCGTGACGCGATACGGGCACTGAAGAAGAGGCGCAAGATTACCGATACGACGTACCGCGATACGGAAACCGCTACAGTGGTATCTCCAAATTCGTCTGAGGTCGAGCTACCTGCTAGGAAAAAGTGGACGCTGGAGACGCGGAAAGTGGTCAAGATTGTGAGGTTCAATGATGAGCCTGTGGTGATCCAGAGCAAAGTTGAGGATACAGACGAGGAAGCCGTATCGCTGGATGAGAAATCTGATGGGTTGTCTGAGTCTGAAAGCCAGGAGACTAAGATGGGAAGACCATGGTGCGCAGTCATGTAAACCACCCCCCAAAAAGAAACAACAACGTTATATCTATTTCCGTTTTCCTATTTTAACGGCATTCTTATCTCATTCAAAACCTTACTCCCAAGCTACAACCTCATTCCTGTCTCTTCTTTTTTTTTCAATTCCACCCAATAACCCCTTCACCCAGAACCTCCGATCCCCCCAAAACACACACCCTCCTCCCCACCACCCCCTCCCCCCCAACCCCAAACTCCAACCTCATCTGCATCTGCATCTCCATGTCCAACCGAGAAACAGGCAAAGTGTACATTGGATCGTGCCGCGCACGACATAAATCGCCATCGCGGCTGTTCGAATTTAACTTTTGCTTCAGTGGGATGGTAGGGGGTAGGGGCATGCAGATGGGGGACGTGCGACTTACTGTATGATGATGGAGTATTTGTCGTTGTGTTGGGAGGGGCCTAGGCCTTGGAGGTGGATGCTTGTGTTGTGGTTGGGGAGCGGGTTGGTGAGGTGGAGGGTTATGGGTTGGGAAGAGGGGGTTGGTGGGTGGAGGATGGCTATTAGGCCGCCTTGGGTGGTGCGTGGTGAGGTTTCGTTGCACATGTTGGGAGTTGGGGGTAAGAAGGGTGGGATTTTGTGTAGGAGGGGTTGTGTGAATGGATGGTTGGGGGTGGGTGGCTGGATTAGGTACGGGGGGAGGGTTTAATAGTTTCTGGATGCTTGACGATGTGTGTATGAAGGACTGAGTGTGAATGAGTATCTTTGAGCAAGTTTCGTATGAGTACCTGATTGGGCAAGCATATGCGCTAAGACGCACCAATATGCTCTTTGCGTGCAACCCTACCTACTGTGCTACTATAGTCTACATCGCGTCCTCAAGGTACTCGTCGGTTCCGTACCATCCCTCAAATCGAGGCCTTGAGCACACTAAACGCATCCGCCCGCGATCCAAGGTACCGCTCCTCAGCCGTTTTCCAATTAATAACATTCCAAATATTCTTCACGTACGTAGCTTTGCCATTCTGGTACTGGAGATAATACGCATGCTCCCACTACACGATATCAGTATATGAATAGCAGACAAGACGTGAAAAAAAAGCGATGATACATACCATGTCAACACCAAAGATGGGAACCTCGCCTTTGCCAACAACGGGATCTTGGTCCTTGGTCGTGACGATGGATAGCCGTTGCTGTTTGCCGATCTCGGTCTTGATGAGCCAGCCCCAACCGCTTCCTTGGATACCCAGCAGAGCCGTATTGAAGGCTTCCTTGAACTTGTCCTCGTCGCCCCATGTCGATTTGATTTGCTTGATGAGCTCGGGGGCGGCAGAGCTCTTGGCCTCGGAGGAGCTGGCCGGGGCAAGATTTTGCCAGAAGAGGGAGTGGTTGATGTGGCCGCCGGCGTTGAACTTGATGCCTTGCTGTATGGACACCTGCCGGGTGATTTCGGAAGCAGAAACTGCCTCGGCTTGGGTCTTGAGGAGACCGTTCAGGTTGGTAATGTATGTCTGATGGTGCTTGCTGTGATGTAACTCCATGATCTGAGCGGAGATGTGCGGCTCCAGTGCCTGTGACCGTGTGAGTATGGTGTGTGTAGGATATAAGAGCCAATTGAATAGACTTACATCGTATGCGTAGGGCAGGGGAGGTAAAGTGTATTGAGGTGCAGACATGTCGCCGAATTCAAAGGGTTGTTGTTCTGAAGCCAGGACCGTGGAAGTAGAGAAAAGAGTGAAAAAAAGGGATAATAGGCTCAAGATACCCCTCATTTTGACTGCCCCTCACGTAATCGATAGGCACGGGAAACGAGTGTTGTTCGTCAGACGTCTGGGTTGTCACCAACAGGGTGTACGCAGCCTGATCGGGTTTAGGTCGTTGGAAACTGCCTCAATCTCACGCGATTGTACTTAGCGTTCCCTAACACCTCCAGGCTACTCTTCCAATATGTACGCGATATTCAGGAGTGAGTTTGAAATTTGCTAAAGCGCGTGCGATCGTTTTTGTTAAGAGATCTGCTTTCGAAAGCCTGGGACGGCCGTCCAGTGCAGAATTAGGTTTCGAGATGCGCTATTTTGGCGGATAGAGAGAGAAGGGCAGAGAAAACAACCAAGTGTTCTAAGGCAAGCGTAATATGCGTCTGATAGAGATGGTAATGAAGTGGATGAGCTCTGATGAATGCAAGACGTTTGCGAGCTGTGCGTATGGAAGCTCCAAAGCCGTCTAGGCCGAATGTAGTCTAGACTCAATTCCAGATAGACAACCTGAGCATCTGAGCATCCATTCACCCGCAAGTACATATACCTTGTCTATACATGTGAGTACCTCATGTTTTAAACCAAATTCTTGGAAAAGATCCCTACTATGGATCTTCCTAGCTAGCCCACATCAACCCAACCCCCATAAACCTCATGCAAGCACCCATCAACTTCCGAATCCTCCCAACCAAACCCCAAACATCACTACCGAAGCCAGAAGTCAATTTTTCCAAGAACCAACATTCTTCTTAACAGATATTCTATAGCATTAGTGCAGAGCTGCAGCCATGCTCAAAATACTTAGCCTCAGGGTGGTATATCCCACAACAACCCCCTTCCACAAGCCCAGTACCCAGCAATGCGGAAAAGCTGTACAAATCCAGCCGCTAAGTCTTAAAGTACCTGGTTCCCCCCCCAAAAAAAGTAATTCATGATGCGACACAGACGGTACGCACACAACCTCCAGAAGACTCGGCAACCCAAACATAAACATACGAGCGCGTTTTCCCATCTTGCGACCAGAACTCAGCGGGTCAGATATATACATTAGAGGGCACCCCCATCGCTCACTATGGGTATGATGGAGCCTTGGATACGGCAAGCGCGCTATGCCTACTCACGAGGATACATGTCAGACATTGCGGGACCAAAAAGAAAGCGTTGCGAGCCCGGCGCTCTACCCAATTCAAGAGTATCATTCCTCAGTCTGTCTTGGTACAAACGGTGTTCTGGAGTCTCTTCGTAGTTCAACACTAAGACTTCTAACCTAACAAGTTATTCGCTCCGCTCCCGTCACCCCTCCTTTTCTGATTGCAGAGAATTTGTCCCCTCGTGCATCTTGAAAGGCGGTCGAATACCGTAGCTTAGCTTCCAGCGAATTTGATGATCTCGTGCGTCGTGGAAGGCGGTCAAATAGCGGAATTTCTTCATCGAAAACGTGATGTTGTTCGTTTGTTCACTTCACACATGTCACCCTTGTGACCTTTCCTACCGCCTCTTACCTCGAGGGGAGTCTATAGTTCTCGAGGTCTCAACTAGTAGGCTCCAAGCTCTTTTATAAAGATTGTTTACCCGAAGTTTCCTTCCCTACTTCTTACACACGGTTGACAATCTCTAGACAGATTTCTCCTTGATACCCGACAACTGTACCATTGTAGTAGAAATCTGTCAACATGAACATCCTTACCACTCTCCTCCTTCTAGCCTCCCTCGCCATCCTCACTCTCTCAAATCCCATTATCCACAACAATACCACCATCCACAACGCCCGGCGCGGCCTCCCACCCCAAAAGGCCTCCCGCGAGCGTCGAGGCATTGCCTGTAAGCCCCCTCCCCTCCATTTCCTCTTCCCAACTGACGCCCCCAAGTCAACGATGTCTCCGTCCTCCCCTTGTTCGTCGGCAAAGGCGCAATGGTGACATGGACGTACAATTGGGACTCGATTGCACCCCCCTCATCAGCCTGGTTCCGATTCATACCTATGCTGCATTCCCTGCGGGACGATCTTGCAGGCCGTTGGAGAGACAATGCCGAGACGCGTGCATTTGAGAACTGGAGAAAAGGCGAGATGCCGACGTGGCTGTTGGGGTTCAACGAGCCGGATAACTGTATGTACGTAGCACATTGCATTCCGTCTGGGGGGCGGCGGGGTTTCGCTAATGCTCGATAGGGCCGGAGCGGGTGGGTCGTGCATCAGTGTAAGTGACGCAGTAGCCGGATGGAAAAAACACATGGAACCCCTCAGCACCTTGACTCCGAAACTGTATCTGGGGTCGCCGGCGGTGACAAACGCATTTGCGACGCCGACGAGCGGGCTGGGGTGGCTGTCCGCATTCATGAAGGCGTGTACGGGCTGCACGATCGACTTTATCAACTTGCACTGGTACGACCGGGCGTCCAACGTCGACTACTTCAAAGCGCATATCAATGAAGCGAGGAAGATAGCCGGGGGACGGCCTATCTGGATTACCGAGTTCCGGGCAGCGGGAAGTGATGAGGAGGTGGTCAGATTCTTGGATGAGGTGATGCCGTGGATGGATGCGAGTAGTGATATCCACCGGTATGCGTATTTTATGGCGAGACCGGGGGCTGGCATGTTGGTCAATGGGCAGGGGAATGGGTTGAGTGTTATTGGGAGGGAGTTTGATTACTTTTATCGCTGATGGGGCATGTTGCGGTTTTTAGCCTATCTGTAGAGACGGTGCGTGCAGATTCTCGGTGTAGAACTACAGGCCATGGGAACAGGCCAAGGCGCGATGTCGGGTAGAGGGCTGGGTATTTTTGGTATTTTCGTATCCTAGCATTCCTCTTGATGGCTCTGTAGATGTTTTGGGCAATGCCACTCACAATATCTAGTCTGGCTCTTCCGAATGGTCGGGCGGGATACTACATAGCGTTTGTACCACGCTTACATCTTACCACCGGTAAGCTCCTCTGCCACCTTCTTGACCCTCTCTTTCGCAAGCCCGACACCCTCGCCGCCCTTGAGCTTCTGCAGCATGTCGGCGACACCCTCGGGCATGGGTCCGTGCCACGGGCTGAGGCCGTGCTTGAACTCATCGCCCTTATTGCGCGGGCCCATGTTCCCCCTGGTGTCCCAGCCGATGGGCGCGTCTGGGGTACCAAACGCCTTCTCTATCGCGTCATCCAACTGTTGTTCGTCTACGATGAACTCACGCGCGTTCGTGTACAAGTCGTGGAGGCGCGATGCGCGCACCTGCTGTATCCGTGCGACTCGGCGCTGGTAGGCGCTACTGCGGGCTGCGGACCTGTCTGGCCGCGCAGGCAGGCCGTCGGTAAGGAAGTCGCGGATGCCTTTGGCGACCGATGTCTCTGTCAGGACATCGACTTGGCGGCGTGGGGCCATGGCGACTGCCCGCCGGTGGGCGCCCGTGGCCTGCATCTGAGCCCTGAGGTGCGCTTCGGACGAGACTTTGCGCGCGTGTAGCTCCTTGACGCCCTCCCGCAACGCCTCACGCCTCTTCTCCGCCAGCCGTTGCTTGTAGGACCGGTAGTCGGCATCCTTGCTGTAGGGCCCCGGTGCTTTGGCTTCCTTTGGTGTGCGCGTGCTCCGGTCGAGGAAGACGTCTGATTCTTTTGGGTGCTTGCCCCGTGTCTTGAAGATGTCTCGTGGAACGGGGAGATGGCCCTTGACGGCCGGCTTCACGGGGTACGTGGGCTGTAGGGGCTTGGGCACATCGACGTAGTTTGGTGATTGCGGACCGAGGGCGAGCGGGGAGGGTGTGGAGGAGAGGGCACGGACACACAGGTGGCTGACCGGTGCGTGGGGAGTATGAGACGTGCAGGTCGAGGGAAATCGGACGGGTATCCGCGGCGGCATGGTGGTGGTAGCTGTGGTGAGGGGGGTGGTGTTGGCTCCCGGAGGTGCTGCGGTGTTGTCGTCGCCGAAATTATTGGTGCCAAGCCTCTAGCCCCAATTGCGACTAGCTCCAGTTCCTCGCAGTCGAAAAAAAGTTCATGTCCAGTTCGCTCTTCACACCTCACCACCCCACCACCTCGACGCTGCCACAATGGGTGTCCACAAGAAGGAAAAGAGCCGCAAGGAGCGCGAGGGCAAGACGGGCGACGGCATGGGCAATGTCAAGGTCAAGGGCACCAACTTCTATCGGTACGTGCGCTGGTTAGGGTTATATAGTGAATGGCACGTACTGACAACACACAGTGACGCGAAAAAGGTCAAGGTCCTTAAGCGCCTCACTGGCGGCACCGCCCAACGAAACGCCCAAGGAGACATCACCAAGGCGGCCGTCTATCAGACTCGCGATGCGCCCGTGGCCAGGGTCGAGCCCAACCGGAAATGGTTCAACAACACGCGCGTGATATCCCAGGATGCGCTCGACTCCTTCCGCAGTGCCGTGCAGGCGCAGGCCGCCGACCCGACCACGTACCTCATGAAGCGGAACAAGCTGCCCATGTCGCTGATCGCAGAGCCAGGTCAGATCCCAGGCATGAAGCAGCACGCAGCCAAAATCGCCGTCGGCAGTCAGCCCTTCTCCGAAACCTTCGGCCCGAAAGCGCAACGGAAGCGCCCGAAGCTCGACTTCAGCTCCGTCGAGGACCTCGCCGGCCGCACGGGCGCAATGCACGAGACGTACGTGGAGCGGCTCGAGCAGGCGAAGCTGTTGTCAGGCACATCGGGGGATGCGGAGAACAGCGAAAACCATGGCGACAACCCGGACGGCGAGCTCACATCAGCAAGGGAATTCATCTTCATGAAGGGAACCTCGAAGCGCATCTGGAACGAGCTCTACAAGGTGATCGACTCCTCGGATGTCATTCTGCATGTCTTGGACGCCCGCGATCCCGACGGTACCCGCTGTAGGTCGGTGGAGAAGTACATCCGCACCGAAGCCCCTCACAAGCATCTTGTCTTCGTCCTTAACAAAGTCGATCTTGTCCCGTCCAAGGTAGCGGTAAGTCCACCCCACTCTCGCCAAGTACACCACTCCCCTACACCGAAACCCCTCTTCAAGTCAAGGACCTCTTCTTTCCATGAACTGGTTCTGTTACAAGAGGGGGACAGCAAAAGTGGCTCGCTGGCCCAAGATCGTCTTGATCGCGGTTCGACCAGCTCCGTCTTGGGGCTGGTCAATAGAGTCACGCGTGATTTGTTTGAGTTGAGGACCGTCTCTGCACTCGCAGCTTTCTGGCGGTACTCTTAGTAATATTTCGCACATGCCTTCATCGACGCCTCCGGCTTTGCTTGGGTTGAAGAATGAAGCTGACATCGAATAGGCTGCCTGGGTGCGTCACTTGAGCAAGGAGTTCCCAACGCTAGGTATGTCTCGTATTCTCACTTCTTCGTCATACATCATCTAACCATCTTTACAGCCTTTCACGCGAGCATAACCAACTCTTTCGGCAAAGGCAGTCTGATTGCACTGTGAGTACTTGTCTTGTCCCAATGGGTGCGACCAAAACGTCTAGCACATTGCTGATCATAACAGCCTGAGACAATTCTCGTCCCTGCACAGCGACAGGAAGCAGATCAGTGTTGGTATGGTTGGCTATCCAAACACCGGCAAATCATCCATCATAAACACCTTGCGGAAGAAGAAAGTCTGTGTTGTCGCGCCCATCGCTGGAGAGACGAAGGTCTGGCAATACATCACTTTGATGAAACGGATCTGTAAGGCACCCTGACATTACCTTTCCTTGTTGCCTGCGGCTAATGCATTGTAGACATGATAGACTGCCCAGGCATAGTCCCACCGAATCAGAACGATACAGACGAAGATCTTCTCCTACGTGGCTCAGTCCGCGTGGAAAATGTCGAGTACCCAGCACAATACATCGAAGCAGTCTTAAAACGAGTCCAACCTCGGCATTTGCAACGAACTTACGACATCAAGGAAAGGGACTATGAAAACGATGCCGTTCGTTTTCTTGAAGTGCTATGCAGAAAAAGTGGCCGTTTGCTAAAAGGTGGAGAGGCTGATATCGATGGCGCTGCGAAGCAAGTCCTGAATGACTGGATACGAGGCAAGATCCCATGGTTCACACCGCCGCCGTACAAGGAAGGCGAGGACAGTGGGCCTGTTAATGAGCGCCGCGATGGCAAGCTTGGTGAGATGAGCAAAAAGAGGAAGCGGGGCGGTGAAAGCGAAGCCACGGCAAGCGTTGCAGCGACCACCGATGCGAGTGGCGTAGACGGAGTTTCCGACGAGGAGGTAGAAGAGTTTGATGGTTTCAGCGACGAGGATGGCCTTGAGGACGAGGCGTCTGACAACGATGAAGACGGTGGCACACTCCTTGAGGAGGAACATGTCAGCGAAGACAATGATGATGACGATGTTGACGAAGAGGTCGCTGCAATATCACTAGCGTTATCAAAAGCGAAGAAACGGCAACGGACTACCTAAGGAGAGGGAAGGAGGATGGCTTATGATTAAATGATACCCCCCCGATGTTCAAACGTCTACATGTTTGTGTGTGTGTACGAACTGATGGACTTTCTTTCAGTCCGCGTTGTTTGTTATCAATGCTGGGCTACTAGTATGTAGCCAAGCTTGTATCAGCGTGTCCCGAGCCGGTTCCTCTTCTTCTACAAGCGCACTCGTCATTATCTTTCTTTTGTCACTGCGTATGAATGTGGGGATGGGATGGCGGACTTGGACGCGTTAAGCCATGGCACGATGTGAAGATGGCATTGGGCGAGTTGTGTGTTTTGCGTTGTTGGGAGGGTGGAGGGTGTATATGAGCATGTAATGCGTTCCTAGTCGTTCGATAACACTGCGCTTATCCCGTGATACAAATAATCCTCATACCTAATTGAAAATCGCCTACTAAACAGCTAAGCAACGAACAAGGAAAATGGTATCTTATAGCTATCCGCCCCAGAGACAAAAACAGACTGCCAGCCCCGGCCCCTATCCAAACGCCAAACAAATGCGCCGGTCGTGAAAACCCGAGTATTCTAAACACGACGAAAAGGGAATTAAAAAAAATTGGTACAAGGTGCTCGCTTTGTTGAGTATCGCGCAGAGACCAAACAAAACCTCCCCTCCCTTCCAAATAAGCACAAAAAACTCCCCATCGATCCATGCATCCCATCACGCGCCAGGTGGCAACGGCATATGCGCATCAAGTATGTCACCAAACTTCTTGATCCGCCTCCTCTTCTCCTCTTCTCCATCGGACCGCATACTCGCCGTCTCAATCTGAAGCTCCACCTCGCTCGTCCTCGTAATCGTCATGTCCTCTTTGACCTCCTCTCGCGAGGGCTTGGTCCGCAGTTTATCCCAGATGCGGGTGATACCCTTTTTCGCGGGGGCGTCGTCATCGTTTTCGTCGAGTATGGCTTCTTGGCTGCCGCGTTCCGAGTCGGTGTTGCCTATTAGGCCTGCTTCGACGTCGGCCCAGTGCTTCATTTCGTACGACTGGGGTTTGGAGGGTGCGCGCTCGGAGGAGGTGGATGCGGTGGGGGCGGTGTGGGAGGCTGTTTGCGTATTGGTAGCGTAGCCGGAAGACGACTTTTTGATGGAGATGGCGCGGGAGAGCGTTTCGGAGAGGCTGAAGGGTACTTTTGCGAGCAAAGGGCGGAGTACGGGTGCGGAGGCGCATATCTGGTCTGGGTTTCAGTTCATGTAGGTTTAAGATTGTGCGTCAGTAGTAAACTCACTACGCCTAGGTCGATCTCCACAGTGGCGGCTATCCACAGCGGAAATGCGTACCAGGTTTGGTCGTATTCGCCTATCAGGCTCCGGTGGATGTACCACGTTCGTACGATTCCGGCTACCGTGACTATGATGCCCATGGCGAAGAGTAGGGCAACGGCGAGTTTCTGTCGGCGCGGCATTTGGAGCTGGACTGTGTTTAGTACTGCGTTTGTAATAAAATATAGGGGCCAAGGACTTACACCCAGCACCAATGGAATGGGTGTTATTGTGGTACTGAAGTCCGCGACACAGTTTATGATTCCGCAAATAAGCGTGACGATGCCCTCGTCCATGCAGCTGTCTGGTGGCGCACCAATCGTCCAGTAATTTCGTATAGGGTTGCACTGAAAGACTGAAAGAAATGTGAATGAAACAAAGATACCAATAGTATAGGCAACATTCAGATGGACGAGCCATTTGAACCAGCTAACGTTGCGATACGCGGTCAGTGTGTGTTACTGGTGCGCGTAGTACATGAAGAGCAACTTACAGCTTGCCGGAGTCTGAGACCAACCGGTAGTAAAAACAGTGAAGAGAAAGCCGCGTAAAGGTTGCTGCAGCGGTGAAGACGACCTTTGCCGCCATGGCAATCTTCGATGTGGGAACGAATTTGGGAAATGGTATGTCCCACACATGTCTATCCCAGCCGTACTCCTGATTTGCAAGGAGGACGACGGCGGTAAGACCGATTGTGAAGAGCTGGGTCGTGTTACTAGAGAGCTCATGAGGGGGAAGGGGTAGACGGACCAATGCGAGGAGGATGAAAACATCATCCCAACCAAACCATCTCTTGATCACCAAACGCGTATACAGTCGTGCCGTCACCGTCAATACAACCAGCGATAGAAATATCGAGTTCACAATAACCAGGGCCGGGCCTCGCGTCACAGGATCCTCATAGTTCGGTGTCGGCCAAGTCAGGAGCACGGCGACCGGTGGTAATTGCATTCTGACAGCTCTCAGAAAAGGCCTTCCAAGACGAGCATGCGAGACATGTGGGCGTTGATGTAGTACAGCGAAAAGCGAACGAGACGACGGGAGCCGTTCCTGGGGGAGTGGAAACGGGTTCGAATCGATAAATGAGCGCTGTGGTTGAGAGTTTAAGATGATATGTTCGATGGCTGGCGGGGCCCTCTCTGCAGATGGCCGTTAGCTCCATCCACCCCCGGAGCATCCAATCGAGGAATTTGGTTCCCACTAATTATTGCTATGAAGCCTGAAGCTGGTGCTAGCGTTGGCTGGAAGCTTGGGCGCTACATGGATCGCGTGAGGAGACGATAATGATGGCGCATCTGCGGGTTTTTTCCTGCATACTGTCCGCATTTTCTCCGCGTGGTTTCTAGGCCAGCTGTTGTGCAACCGCAGTTTCCGAAAGGTACCATCGGCTTGTTACACGGGCACGCGCGTTAGGCCGGACGCGAATTGTGTGAGGATGGTTGAGCATGTCCATCAACGAGCGTGGTCGGCATCATTAAGGCGTAGCAAGGGGAGCCCAATGGGCTGTTTAGCGGGATCCAATTTCCGTCAGGACAGCACCAGGATAGGTACCAGAGATGCTGGCATGATGACATCGAAGGTAGTTTCTTGCAGTGTCTCAGCGCTTTCGCTCGAGTCGTGCAAGCTCGGAAGCTCTCAAAGGTACGTACGTACCAGTCACCTTTGGTGGGAGGCCGCAGTCCCTTGGAGTTGCATGGGAGATATCGTGAACAGCTACATGGCATGCATGCATCAGCGGCAGTTACTGCGCCGCAACCATATCCGTGTTGAGAGAGTGAAAGAAGCTACGTCTGGCGCTACCGAACCGTAGTTGAGATGTGCCAGGCATCTTCCTCGCTTGCGAGATCAATGCGGAACAGCGCCATCACCCTTGCGGAGATCCGTATACCTGCCGCTGCACATGCCACAAACACTGTGTTAGCCTCATCGCCGGAGCTAAAAGTGTGGGGACGGCTCGATCTAATTGCGAGGTATCTGCAGGCTGCAACGCCGCTACGACCGTGGTCCGTGGATGACCATCAATGCAGCCCTCGGACCGTTTGACTCGGAAACGGAGTAGTTGGGTATTGCCGGCACCGGCAACTGCTGTACAACGAAATTCCGGCTGGTACGTGCCTAGCAAGACCTCAGTTCTCCCAACAGGAGTCCAGGACCCGTTCAACACGACAGCGAAATTCATTGGTCATTAGTCTCGCGTCGACTTCTTTCTGACACCACACTACATTTCTAACCACACATCTGTTCTTTCATCAGTCTATCGAACTCCACTTTCGAGAATGAGAACGATATTTCTCGATCAAAATACGTCCAGGGTATCTACTCATGACGTCTATGCCCAATCCTTCGCTCCAGGTCCATCTCGGTTCCAGAAGCTCTAGATACCGGTGGATTCACCTCATCGATCTCTGATCACCATATGGTCCTGATTCAGACCACTGTTCTACCCACGCGTACACCTACACAGTAGCAATCTGGCGAACACGCGCAGGGCTACTCAACGCCAGTGACTCGTACACGTTCACGCGAAGCAAGGCGTGCCACGCCTCAACAAATTTACCTGAAAAGGGTTTCAGACAGATACGCCCTATCCTCCGTGAACTTTCCCACAGTATACGGCCACCCATTACACGTAGCCTACTGGGTTGCTCCCAGCTCCAGGTCAGGGCATAGCCTCTCGTGCCGAGGCTCAGATTGTTCGTAAATAGTGGTCCCTAGAAATAGGGGATGCTCGCCCCGTGCAAACAGATATCTAAAGTCGTTGCGGAAGCCTCTCTTCAAATCCATGAGGATACGCGATCTTAGTACTTCGGTGGCGTTGACAGACAACATGAGAGAAGTTGCCTAATCCCCTTTTGCTAGCCAACCTCAGTAGATGGAACAACCACACGCTTTTCAGCATCGTACATGCTGTTGATCCTTGGTTTCCATCTGTGTGCCAGTAGCGATATACCTTCATGCTGACGTCACCGCTCTTCTCTTCTCTCCGTGACTAGCATCGGAGCGTTCTCAATCGGAAGAAAAATGGGAAGGGTTTCATGCAGGAACATCAACAGCTATTAGACCAAGAGAAAAAGCACAGGAGCACCATGAGACCATGTCAACGAAAGCGTCCAATCCGAGTGTGATCCGCTACAACCAGGCGCTGCCAGAGCCATATGTCGCCTTAACGTACGGATGCGCGTCCTCAAACAACGTTAGTCATGTCCTTATATCAAATTATAGGTCACAACCAGCTTTCTTCGGCTAGCTCTCACCAGTTTAAAACTTCGACAGAAAGAACGCAATACATATGTATGACAGTTTACCCTCTAGTCTACGTGTCAGGGACGAGAAATGCGCGATTGGCTACTTCAGCGCAGAGACAGCCAGATCATTCCAAAAAACTTCCTCCCACGACCAAGGTACCCGAATAGTGACGTGGTATCGAGACCAATCCCGACAGAATCCGCGAACCATTTTGGAATTGCGCAGCTCGTACCTAGGTACGGTACGTCCCTCGCGGCCATCTAAATCCTTCTCTAACGCCCCACACCTGAGACTAGTTTACCCCCCAAACACCCCACGGGACCTATGCATCGCTCTCGAGGTGGCCAAAAGTGTTGTGCTTCGCCTTCTTTTTGCACTTTCGAAAAGGATGCTTCAGATAATCGTTCAGGCATACGCGATCATCTGACATGCAGCCGAAGATATTGAAGGTAAAAAGTGCGGAATCGAAGTGATTGATTGAAAGCTATCGATGAGGGGATTATATAGGTGCCCAACCAGGACGCTAGTCCCTAGGTGCTGTTTCCTCAATCCCAGTGCTTTGCAGCGCGGAGGCTTAAAGCCTGATACGCCAAGGTCCCGATTCTGCCTTCATGATGTAAGACAGCTCCCGGCTCCACAGTGCGTTTATGACGGATGATTTGAACATATGGACGACTTGCTTTGGAGTGTGAAACTGAAGACTGGTATCCGGACTGAAGAAAGTTTCGCCTTTCGAAATTGTGACGAGGTTCTGACCACGCCGGTTTGTGTGTCCTTCCATAAATTTCTTCCCGTCTTCTTTGATGCTTTGCGAAGCTACTCGTTGGAAATTTTTGAGCGAAGACCAAACGTGTGATTCGAGGTTGGCACTGAGGTTGGGATCGTCAAGTTAGATCTCCTTGAGGACCGTAGTGAGGCCAATGTAGGTTTTCACCGTCATATCCAGGAACAGCCTAGGAGCGGTGAGCGCCTCCAAACCCACACCGGCCATATCCGTAATTCCTGTGGACAGGAGTCCTAGGGCCGTACCTATTGCTATAAGAGATTTCTCCTGTTTTCGCCTCCGTCACCCTTTATCCTGTTTCTCGATTCTCAGTGCAGCGCAGACTGCAGTATTAATCCACAACTTCAACGGACATGGCTGCGTGCAGGCTACCGGTATGCGGCCGGCCATTACTCCAGGAAGCTCGGCGAGATACTGCGTCATCTGCGTGGGACCACCAGTCCAGGAACCAAGTTCGTCATATAAGTAGCAGAGGCCGCGAGAGCTAATTTGATGCTACTACACATATAGTCAAGCCGACTTATTTGTTCAAAGACGTAGGGGGCCGTTTTTTTGTCGTGCGGGGAGAGATCGTCGTCTAGGTGGCCGCAGGAAGAGATGGAGCAGGATCCGAAGTTGTCGCAGAACAAAGCACTCGATGCCAGGTTTGAGGCAAAGTGTTTGCGTAAGTGCGACGGGAACGAGCGAAATTCGGACGTGGATTGGAAGAGGCACCATTCTGTATCGACCCACGTACTGATGCTAAGTATCGAGCTCGGCCTCTTTGAGAGCATGGAAGTTGGTAAGTCCGAAAATCTCGATCTTCGACTCGTCATCCCACTGAAGCTTAATCGTTCTACTGAGTGTGTCGGTGTCAATACCTTTATCTCTACCGATAGGACTTCCCACGTGGATAATCGTGTGGTGGGATTCGAATGTCATAACTTATGTATTTATTAGGCCTCTCGTTAAGAGGTTAATCTGCTTCTCCTGCTCTAAGTTTGAGTGAGTCAAAATACTGCACAGTAAACTCAATCTAGATGGTAGGGCTGTCTCCACGTGGGGTATGGTGTTTGACCACCATGACGGCTAGGTTTGCTTTCCAAGTACCGGCCGCAGGAAATTCGAACCCGCATCCTGAGTTGGTCAATCTTGTGGATTAATTTGCTGGAGAGTTATATGCGGGTGGTGGCTTCAGGGGAGAAGCCATTTCGTAGAGAGGGCGAGGGAAAAGAGTTACATCGGTGTTCACTTCCAGGAAGCGGACACTGGGGTGGCGACAGTGGGAGCGAAACTGACCAACATGAGCTAAATGGGTATGGAAAACATTGCAACTGTCGTTCTTTAAAATGACTTACTCGATCTGTGGTGTTGATATCGTCTTAGTACTGTATGTTGCGGCATTGTTGAAGGAAGTTTAGTCTCTTTGTTGTAGTAGGGGCTGCAGTACTTTTACTGCAGTGACAGTAGAGAAGCCGCAATCTTTAATGCTGCATTAGAAAGCGTTTCCCAGCCCGCTGTCTTTTCCTAATTTCCAGATCTGGAATCTTTGGCTACCCTTGTGCAGTTGGGTCCAGCCAACGTTGGCGAGTGCTCTGCAGTTCAAACCTATCGCATCAGATACAACGCAAAGAATTCTTTATGGAGTATCAGCAACTCGGAAGCCGGCAGAGGAACCTTGCAAAAAATGCACATTAACCGCCACACTATTAATCCATAGGTACAGTAAGGTACAACCGTACAAGGCCCTAGGGTCGAAAACCAAACCAAGGACGTGTAACCTAGCTACCTCTAGGTACGTCTTGAGTAGCATTTGTGATTGGAGACGTAAAGCGAAGATGATGTGTGAACGTACTAGCAGCTGCTGCATTCTCCGCAGCATAGGAAAGTGGCTGCCACGTTCGTAAACTTTCCCACAACGAAGACGTCACATTCGAATATATGCCACCTACCTAACCGCTTACATTATCGATATCAAAGCTGAGCTCGTTATCCATATACCGATTGGGACAGGCAATGTGTTATGCCAGACAATGATACTAACGGTACCCCAAGTGCGTTCGGCTACCTAAAGCTACTCCTGCATTCTGTATTAGCACGGTTGTATCCACGGAAGCTACGGCCCATTCTATCGCCCCTCCCGATTTCAGCATTTGACACGAAAATCCGCTCAATCGCACGTTCTGCACTTCACTGGCCCTCCACGATATACTGTATACACTGCACTGAACATTAACACGCACACAGTAATGCTTTACATCCTGTCCATCTCCCTCACGCACTTCACGTCGCTCCCATGATCTGGCACGTTTAATTGCATACAAAACCGCTGAACAATTTTCGGGTGTTAGCACGAGGTACCCATTGGAGGAGCGGCTCTTACTCTATACCCTGCGATATTAATTAGCCTCAAACACCCGTACGCTAACGTCTTCCCCACATCATCTAAGATGCCGTATTGACGCTGAGCCTCCTATAACCTGAAATTGGAAACATATTGCGCGGTGCAGCGTGACTGAGCAAAAGGGATGGTTAAGTACTGGTTGTTGGCCGTGATGTGCCAGATCGATAATCCACATTTGGGGACAACGTCAAGACTCGGTCACGATGCTCTACTCATCAGCCTTTTCCGTTGCTGTTGCGACACTGTCGCTACTGTCGCCTGTGGCCAAGGGTCTCGCGATTGAATCCGTTGACAGGCGACAAGATGCATCGCTCCATTGGATCAATACCTGGACCAGCATGCCTCAGCTGGTCGAACCAAACAACATGCCACCTTCACAATTCGTATGACTGCTTCCATCCCCAACCTTTCCACTATACCCAAATCTAACAGCATCTCGCAGAGTTCAGGCGGTGTACTAAGAGACGCGACCCTCCGCCAAACCCTCCACATGTCCACGGGCGCCCGCAAAATTAAAATCACAATCTCCAACACATTTGGCGGCTCCGACCTTCCCATCACGGCTGGCTCCGTCGGTCTGCCTGCAAACGGCGCGGCGGGCGTCAGTGGAATGCAGGCCTCGCCTCTGGCAGCCATTACCGTAGGCGGCAGGAGCAGCTTCACCGTTCCCAGAGGTCAAGTGTTGACTAGCGACGAGATTGACTTCGAGGTCAGGCCACAGAGTATGCTCACGGTTAGCTTGTACAGTCAGCAAGGGCAGAGCGGAAACAGTATTACGGGACATCCTGGTAGCCGGACGACGAGCTGGTTTGTGAGAGGGAATATGGTGAATGCGACGAGTTTCTCTGGCACGCCTAGTGTGCATTGGTATGTTGACTGCTGATCGCATGCATTGTCTTGTCGAAATACTGATGACTATTCAGGTACTTCGTCAGCGCCGTCCAAGCCTACGTCCCGACAAACTATCAATCCCTCATGATTCTGGGCGACAGCATAACAGACGGTCGAGGCTCGATCGATAACCAGAACAACCGGTACGCTCCAATCCCTTCCCCCCTTTTCTTCTTCTTATTCTCCCTTTCTTTCTCTCCACACCACCCATTGACTTCAAACCAGCTGGCCCGACCTA
This sequence comes from Decorospora gaudefroyi, assembly GCA_010015605.1. NCBI lineage: Eukaryota > Fungi > Ascomycota > Dothideomycetes > Pleosporales > Pleosporaceae > Decorospora > Decorospora gaudefroyi. Next base: position 27,253 of record ML975378.1, read on the forward strand.
CTCCTCGCCCGTCTCCAACGATCAAATTACAGCAACGTAGCCGTCTGCAACCAAGCCGCAGGCGGCAACGCCGTACTAAGCGGCGGTCTCGGCCCCACCCTGCTATCCCGCTACAAACGCGACGCAATTGAGCAACCAGGCGTAAAATGGGTCATGATCTTCGAAGGCGTAAACGACATCGGTGGCGGAGCGAACTACGCTGGCACCCAATCGTCCATTGGCGACCGCCTCATCTCCGCATTCACACAGATCGTGGGCGATGCGAAGAGAGCCGGGTATACGACGATCGGCGGCACGATTACCCCGTTTCAGGGCAGCAGCTATGGGGGCAATGAGCGGGAGAAGACGCGGGTGCGGGTGAATCGATGGATTATGGAAAGCGGGACGTTTGACCATGCGGTGGATTTGGCGAGCATGTTGGCGAATAGGAATAATCCGTCGCAGTTGGATCCGAGGTACGATAGTGGGGATAGACTGCACCCGAGTGTGGCTGGGTATCAGGCGATTGCTGATGCGTTTCCTATTGATATTTTCAAAACTTGAATGAGATCAGGAAGCGGGATGGGGTGGGGAGATACAGTATATATACATGGTGGGACCGCTATGAGCCTCCGTAACTTTGGCATGTTGGGAGCTAAATCTGTGATCGTGGATCGGTACCTATGGGAGCAATACCTACGCCGTCCGTCTGTTATAGTAGAAAAAGAGTGGATGAATTACCAATCTTTGTCAAGCACCTTCATAGAATGGGGTTGAAGCTAGAGACTGGATTATTTGTGTCCTGCGTGGAAGACGGCACGCAAGCCGTAGCCCGCTTGTGGAAGAGGTCCTCGACCACTTGGTGGTGCACGCACTAGGTACCTAGGTAATGTAAGCAACGGTATGCTGATGGACCCGTCCAGTAGGCAATATCCTGGGCGCTGAGATTAGGTCTAAGGTCCAAGAGCCATTGCGGCATGCAGTCAACATGGTGGGAGCTCTTACGAAAGTTCAAGATGCTTTTTTAGTATCTTGGGGCTATTGTACAGTCGTCATCATAAAAGAGTCCAGGCTAGGCCAGCTCGTAGCTGCCTGCGCAATGGGACGGAAAGAACGCGCCCTTCAACTCCAGTTTCAGCCCCGGAAGGCCGGCCGAAGCAAAGGCAAGTAAAAACCTCCTTCTATGAAGGATGTACCCAGGTGCGCGCACCCTTCGCTCAAAGAGATTCATCCACATGTCCCATAGATTGCAAAAACCATCAACCATGCAGATATCGACCCTGAACTCCCGCCAATGCCTATGGGCGTGAAATGTGGCTGGCAATCCGCAATCGCGGCCAGAAACATGATGCCGTGGTATCGAACTGAACCACTGAAACGCCCAAAACACCGCTTCCATGCTCGTAAGAGAATAACTGAAAGATTTCGATCGTGACCATACACATGCCGCTCGAGGTCGTAGAAGAGACCGAAGGAGAAGGACTAAAGGTCTCGCCGGGTGGGATTTTAAACAGAAATCATAACGAGCTGTGAATATCTACACAGAACGTCAGAACCGTAGCCGTGAATAGATGGAAACCAATCCATAGATTCTGCTGCGGACGAGGTGCGGCGAGGCTTGCTATCAATCCTATAGTACACTATTAGCAGAGGACAGCACAAAGCAGAGGGAGCGGTTTCAGCGGATCACGCCCCAATTGTCCATGCTGCTGAGGCCTCCAGTGCGCTCCTTCTTCTTGAATGCGTTCCAGAAGCGGAGTGTCTCGTCGCCAGCGCCGGTAACGATGACTTGACCATCTGGACTCATGGCCAAGTAGAGCACACGGTAGGTGTGACCGGTCAGTGAGACGACCTGCTGCATGCTCGGGTACTTCCACACAATGATTTGGTTCTGGCTGTAACCATGTGTAGAGACGATCTCGTTGCTGTTTTTGGACCATGCGAGGTTGCAGACTTGGCTTCCCGTATCGAGGCTGTTGATGAGATTTGCCGGCGCTGTGGGCGAGAGGGGAACGTTGGCGGTAGCTGCTGCCGATGCAGCGGCTGACGCTGAAGCCAGGGCCGAGGCGGAAGGGCCGTTGGAAGAAACGAGCGTGTTCCAAAACTTGATGGTTCGATCCGCTGTACCACCGCCGCTAGCAAGGAGGCCACGCTGATGCGGACTCCAAGCAATGGCCTTGACAGCAGCTTGGTGTTCGCTCCACTTGAAGGTAGGCTCGGAGTTGAGTTTCTCCCAGACCATGAGCTTATTGTCGTTGCCTCCAGAAGCGAGCTGGCCATCTTCTTGATTCCACTTCAAGCCACAGATCTCCTGCTTGTGGCCAACGAGCTTGCGAAGCCACTGCTCCGGCTGTCGAACGTCTCGGTGGTAAATCGTGCGGTCCCTCGATCCAGAAGTGAGGATGTGCTCGTTCCATGCAAGGGCGCCAACGCGAGCTGTGTGGCCCGTCATGGTACGCAGGCGACGCTGAGTCTGTGCGTCCCAGATTTGCACCTGGCCTCGGTTGGTGCCGACAGCAATATGCGAACCCTGTGTCAAATCAGCGCATGTTCGAGGGAGAGCAACAAAGAGGATAAAACCTACGCGCTGTATCCAGTTGACACTCGTGACCGAGTCGTCCTGCAGTTCGCACAACTTGGTAACGCGACCGCTGCTAGAGTTCCACATGTACACGCACGATCCGAGTCCGACTCCGAGTGTGTTCTGGCTGCCCCAGTCTACGAGGTTGAGGTAGAAGTCGTCTGCGAGATCGGGCGCATCCAGGACCTTGTACGGAACTTTGGAAACGGCGCGGGCTTGACGCTGGGGACTGAGAAGCATGCGCTGGCTGCTGTACTTGATGGGCGATAAGCTGTAGAGGTCGGAACGTGCATTGAGATTGAGTAGGCCCTGCCGGCTTGAGGGCGTCCGCGACGGAGTGGGCTGGCCTGCATAGGAGAACAGGTTCTTGTGCGGGGTAGACGGAGTGCCTGAAGGGGGTGGTAACGAGCCTGTGGTCCTAGCTGGAGGGGTATGTGAGCGGCCTGCACCCCGCATGTTGGCACTATCGTTCGGAGACAAACTCGCAGGAAAGGCCTGAGGCACGGAGCCCTCGAACATTTCTTGGCGGAGGACGGCGGAGTAGGTTCGGTTTGCTTCTTCGGCTACGTAGAGTTAGTATGGGGTTTGCACAGAGTGCCAGGGGGTGCTTACTCTTCTGAAAATGCAGCTCGTTGTGAGGAGCGCGCCTAGCCTTGGACGGAGTTGCAGGTGATGCATCATCATGCAGCAGATTGAAGCTTGCCTGGAGATCTTGACCTGCGCGATTTGGGATGAACCTGGAAGCATGTCAGCCATTTTCCTCGAGCACCGTCGCAGCCAGCTAGCCTTACCTGTCGCCGTAGATGCGCGGGCGCTTTCGGCTCGGGCTTGCGGTTGGTGTCCGCTCCCTCACTCGGCCGGCCTGCTCAATGTGCCCAAGCGCTTTTTGCAGAGCTGCAGCATCGACTGGTTCTGAGCTTCGATCGTGCGTGTTCGACGGGAAGGCGTTCTGGTTGCGCTTGTGAGTCGCGGTCGGAGGCGTCTTTGACTCGGGCGGGGAGATCAAAGCGGGTGTAGCGATGCCTTCTTCGACATGTGCAGTGGCCGTAGCGGCATATACCGAGTCGTCTCGCGCCATTGCAATGGATGCGCTGGTTTGGGCTCGTGGGTGGTTTCTTTCAGAGAGCGTGACAAAGCCGTGGCGCGGGGAGCGAGCGCAAAGCCGGGCGCGTGCGCTTATATATCCGCAGGATGGCGGTGGCCTGGAAACGAAGGTAAGGTCGAAGAAGTCGAGGTGGAATCGGCGGTGAGGTCGAGTTGAAGTGTTGCGAGGGATGAGAGCGCCCCTTGGTCGTTTGTCCACTCCACCTCTTGCCAACAATAGCTCGGCCGGGGTACAACAGCGCGAACGATAGGATGAATTTTACGTAGACTCGGCGCGCATCGTATTATGGCAGTGGACGTGGCGGCGGTGGTGGTGGTGGTAGGCGCGCAACGGGCGGGGTGGGCGGCGGTGACTTGTTGTGGTTGCGGGTCGGAGGTGGACCAGCTGGGGGAGCAACGAGAGGCTTGGGGTGCGGGCGCCGCGCAGGGTGGCTGCAGGCAAGGAGAGACGATTCCTAGCAATAGTTATTATTACTTGGGAGCTGGGCGCACAGTGGCGTTGGTGAGAGTGAGGGTGAGGGTGAAGGTGAAGGTGAAGGTGAAGGAGGATATTCCAGCTTGCATGCGATTGCGAAGGCGCAGGGCAGGTGCGGTCGGCCGTCCGTCACGTCGTGCCTGCCATGTTTGGCTTGTCGCTGTTTTGATGTTCTCCCACGCGTTGAGACGGCTCCTTTCAGCCTAGCGTCGACGTTCCCGGGCGCTCTCAGCCTCTCTTGCCGACCCCACACGTGTGTGTAGGTACTGTGTAACAGTAGCCCCGTCGTGACTCGTCCAATCGTCCCATCGCCCAATCCTCAAAACAATCACTCGCATTCTGCATTCCTTCATACACTACCAAGTCGGCGCGGACCATGGCCACCACCTGCAAGCCGTCCCTCAAAGCGGCCGAGGACTTCCTCGCGTTTGTCAATGCCTCACCGACGCGTGCGTAGCCCGCAATGCTTGACATCTGACCTTTGTTGACTCGTGCAGCCTTCCATGCGGTCAAGTCAGCCAAGGAGCGGTTAGAGAAGGCGGGCTTCAAGCAGATCAGAGTATGTCATTGTCCTTCATCCCATCCACGACCGGCTGCTTGTCACGCCAGCGTTGTCTGCTACCTAGTGCTAATGGCCCCTCCAGGAGCGAGACTCATGGGCACCGACCCTCCAGCCCGGAGGCAAATACTATCTCACCCGCAACACCTCGTCCATCGTCGCCTTCGCCATCGGCAAGAAATGGAAGCCCGGCAACCCCATGGCCATGATCGGCGCCCACACCGACTCGCCGTGTCTCCGCATCAAGCCCGTGTCGAAGCGACAGAGCGACGGCTTTCTCCAAGTAGGGTGCGAGACCTACGGCGGCGGGCTGTGGCATACCTGGTTCGACCGCGACCTCAGCATCGCAGGCCGTGCTATGGTGCGCACCGAGCGTGGCAGCATCGAGCAGCGCCTGGTCAAGGTGGAGCGGCCCATCCTGAGGATACCTACGCTGGCTATCCATCTCGATCGCCAGGAAAACTTCCAGTTCAACAAAGAGACACAGCTGTTCCCCATTGCTGGTCTAGTAGCTGCCGAGCTGAATCGCCAAGGCAAGACGGACGAGTCCAGCGAGGCCGCCACGAACAAGGACGGCCCGTTTGAGCCGCTTGCCGCCCCAACTGCAAGACATCATCCGTACATCGTCGACATCATCGCCGCCGAGGCAGGTGCGGAGCCGAGCGACATTGTAGATTTCGAGATGGTCTTGTACGACACCCACAAGTCGGTCATTGGCGGCCTGAACGACGAGCTCATCTTCTCCGCGCGTCTGGACAATCTTATGATGACGTACTGCAGCGTCGAGGGTCTCACCAAGAGCCTGTCGTCGTCATCGGCGCTCGAGAAGGATTCCACGATCCGATTGATTGCATGTTTCGACCACGAAGAGATTGGTTCCCAAACCGCCCAAGGAGCCGACTCGAATCTCCTGCCCGCCGTCATCCGCCGCCTATCCGTCCTACCAGCTTCCGAAAGCAGTTCCGACAAGTCTTACGACGAAGTGGAAGCCGACACGGCTACCGCCTACGAGCAGACGCTGGCTACATCGTTCCTCATTTCCGCCGACATGGCGCATTCCGTGCATCCCAACTACCCCGCAAAGTACGAGTCTCAACACAGGCCCGAGATGAACAAGGGCACCGTGATCAAAATCAATGCCAACGCCCGCTATGCCACCAACACGCCGGGCATAGTCTTGCTCCAGGAGGCGGCACGTCGTGCGAAGCCAGCTTCATCAAGTCCCTCATCGACCAAGGAAGGTGTTCCGCTACAACTCTTCGTCGTTCGAAATGACTCGTCTTGTGGGTCAACTATCGGACCTATGCTGTCAGCAGCCATGGGTGCTCGTACCCTCGATCTGGGCAATCCACAATTGAGCATGCACAGCATCCGCGAGACAGGAGGTGCGCACGATGTTGAGCACGCAGTCAATCTATTTGACAGCTTCTTCGAGAACTTTGAGGAGCTGGAGCAGAAGATCATTGTCGATTGATTTGAGCGATCGAAGCTCTGAAAAGAAATATTTACGAAAACCTGTATGTAGTGGCGATAGCCAGCGCAATGCCTGAATGAATGAATGAATGAACGAATGAATGCACAGATGCAGCCATGAGTACCTGAAGCCCCTCGAGGATTTCGGAATGTTGCCGCATCAAACTTCAGGGTCCAACGCCAAGCACCCCACTAGGTACCTACGCTACGGTCAAGTTCAGCTGTGTTTACTCGAGCAACTGTGAAATAATTGTATCATCGATAGCCTACGATAAGCTCGCAGCGTCCAAGGCGATGGCAAAACCTCAGTTCTTGTCCGGCGACAAGGCAGCCATTGACCAGTTCCTGGATAAATTCGATGTATGGCTGTAGAGTACCCCGCTGCACCAGACAGCACTGACAGCCTGCTGCAGGTCTTCCTCTTCGACTGCGATGGTACGCACAAGCCCACATGCCGCACTTTCTGGTCCTAGAGACTTGCATGAGCATCATCCTCGGCATGTGGCTGTTCACTGATTGTGACAGAGGATAGGCGTGCTCTGGTCCGGCGATCACCTCTACCCAAAAGTTGCCGAGACACTTGAGATGCTGAGGAGTAAAGGTCGGTCCGGCGCATACTACCAGGCGCAAGAGGTGCTCACAAGTCGCAGGCAAGCAACTTGTGTTTGTCACAAACAACAGCACAAAGTCGCGAGCGGACTACAAGAAGAAGTTCGACAAGCTCGGCATACGAGCCGAGGTGGTACGCAGGAAGCGAAGCACGGCGACCGACCATAGCTCACACATTGACAGGACGAAGTGTTCGGTTCATCCTACAGCGCCGCCGTATACATCGCCCGCATCCTCAATCTGCCGGCGCCGAAGAACAAGGTGTTCGTGTTAGGAGAGTCCGGTGTGGAACAAGAGCTTGAATCCGAAGGCGTCCCGTACATTGGCGGCACAGATGCCGCATACCGGCGCGACATTCGGGTGCCTGAGGACTTTGACAACATTTCCAACGGCAACATGCTAGACCCAGATGTTGGTATCGTGCTCAGCGGTCTAGACTTCCACTCGAACTACTTGAAGACAGCGATCGCGTTTCAGTATCTGCAGCGCGGTGCAGTTTATCTCGCGACCAACATAGACAGCACACTCCCAATGTCGCATACTCTGTTTCCCGGGGCGGGTGCGTCTGGCGCAGCGCTGGAGAGGGCGATTGGTAGGGCACCGTTATCTTTGGGCAAGCCCAGTCAGGCCATGATGGATGCTGTCGAGGGCAAGTTCAGGTTTGACCGTCGCCGGACATGTATGGTTGGAGATAGATTGAATACGGACATACAGTTCGGCATTGATGGAGAGCTTGGGGGAACATTGGCTGTGCTTACGGGTGTGAGCAAGGAGGAGGACTTTCTGGCCGAGGGCGCGACGACGGTACCCATGGCGTATGTGAATACACTGGGTGACTTGATGGGCTGAGAAGGTCATCGTAAACGAACATTCGGATTTATAGAAGCAATAGATATAAGGAGGACTACACAGTATGTGTGGCTTTAAGTCTTGACCAATCCCGACGGCGTTGGACTCTTGGCAAACTGCGGGAGCGCGTCGGCTATATATGGTTAGCGGCCTTTTCTAGGGTACGCGTCGGCGCGACACGCGAACGCGACTGCCACTCTCCTAGTACATCACCACCTGGGCAAAACGAGGCAACCTCGCAACACGACTTCATACAAAAAACAGCAACATGATCCGCCACGACTACTCCCGAGTGGATCCCAAGAGACGTGCGAATCTCGACTATAAGAAGCGACAGTTTGCCAAAGCCGAGTTCCAGCAACAAAACTATAACCACCGCCTCAACTTCTACGTGCTGCCACCCACGGCCGAAATCACCCTAGACGAATTCGAAACGTGGGCAATTGACCGACTAAAAGGCAAGTCCGCTGCCCACCAAACAACCTACTGCTCGCTAACGTGCCTCGTCAAGTCCTCTCCGAGCTCGAAGCATGCACATTCCGGAACCGCAGCCCCGAAGAAACCACCGAATACATGCGCGGCATACTAGACAAATATTTACCGCTCCGCTCCGACTCGTCTCGCAGCCAAAAGCTGCAAGAAGAGCGCCGAAAAGACCATTACTCCCATTTCATCCTCCGCCTTGCCTTCTCGTCTACGGAAGATCTGCGACGCCGCTTTTCGCGGCTGGAGACTATGCTGTTTACGCTGCGCTTCAAGGACGACGATCTGAGGGAGCGGGCGGATTTTGTAAAGAGTCTGGAATTGGAGTGGGAGGAAGTGCGTGAAGAGGAGAAGAGGGAGTTGAAGGAGGACTTGCTGGCTGCGAGTGGGATGGTGGGCAAGAAGAGTGAGGAGCAAGAATGGTTCAAGGTGGATTGGGAACGAGTACCTGAGCTCGTTGGGCAAAGAAGAATTTTGCTGAAGAGGGGGAAGGCCTATGTACCGCAACGGGAACAGATGAGTCTTGTTGTGGCCGAGTTTACAAAGAAGTTGGATGATGCGCTCGAGGTATGTATAGGACAGTCCCACGCCATAACTCTTTACGACCATGATCATGAACGCTAACGTAAGCCAAAAAAAAAAAGCTCACAGCACGAGCCCTCTCCGAACTAGATGAAGACCACCGCCTCTCCCCCATCCTCACTCACCTCAGCCAGTCCTTCACAACCCCAGACGCGCCCTACTCCACTTCCGACGCCAACATCAACGGCCTCTCAACCATAACCCACCAACAAATCGACACCTTGAGCCAATCCTTCCCGTTGTGCATGCGCAACCTGCACGACACCCTGCGCACCACCTCGCACCTCAAACACTACGGCCGCCTCCAGTACACACTATTCCTCAAAGGCATCGGCCTCCCACTCGACGAATGCATCATCTTCTGGCGGCGATCCTTCAAACTCCTCACAGACGAGAAGTTCAACAAGGAGTACAAATACAATATCCGTCACGCCTACGGCGATGTAGGCGGGGACGCAAATCGGCGCGGCAGGGGATACACACCCTATTCCTGCCAAAAACTACTCACCGAGCCACTGCCGGGCCCCGGCCAAACACACGGCTGTCCCTACCGCACTTTTGCCCCGGACAACCTCGTCTCGGTACTCCAGCGTGTCGGCGTGAACGATCGCGAGGTGCTCAAGACGGTCAGAGAGGATGTGGGCAAGCAGCGCTATCATGTAGCGTGTAACCGTGTGTTTGAATGGAGTCATAAGCGCGAAATTAGAAAGGTGAAGGAGGACGGGAGTTGGGGAACGAGTGACTTGGATACAATTGTGCATCCGAATACGTGGTTTAAGAGGAGTTGGTTGTTGAAGCATTTGGGCGAGGGGAATGTGGGCGTTGTCGATGGTGGTGCGGTTGGGCAGGGGGAGAAGGTGGTGGAGTAGGGGGGGAGTTGGGGAAAGGAATTTGGTAGTCGGTAGTTGTTTTTTCGGGTGGTATGTCCGCGGGTTTAGTGGAGAGGGAAATGATGGTAAATGAACAGGGTGGGAAAGGTGTTCCAGGATGGTACGGCGGGCGTTGGGTATCTTGCTTTCGGCGTTATGGGAACCCTAGTTTTTGTGCCCTGGCTTTGTTCAAGGCCATGTGTGTTATGTCGTTTGATGATGAAATAGGTAATCATGTCACCTATTGGTCGGACACGCAACGCAGAATGGTAGCCGTATAATAAGAACAGGGTCTTAAGCAACAACAACTACTGGAACACACCTGCAGCGAACAACTCAACTCGAAGTCCTCACTATCCATCTTTGCATCCGACCCTGCACAGCTTCGCCCACATGTCCAATTCACTCATGGGGACAGAAACAGGCCTGGAGTATAAAGTGGGGTAGGTAACAGCATGGCCAATACAAGGCGCCGTCGAGAAGGCCACCTTTCTTCGACGACTTCCCATCCTATTGACTTGATCTCCCGCTGCTAGACGAGCCGGTCCACGACTCTGAGCTGCCGGACTCTGCACTCGGCCCGTTGCGGTAGCTAATGTCCGATGCCGACTCGTGGGGTGAGGAGTCTCTCCGTTGGTGGTGGGCGCGTGGACGGTCCTCGGGATGGTTCACGCGGGCGGCGGCAGATCGGTGGCCATCCAGGCCATGAATGTATGCTTGCATGGGTGTCGCGGGCTTCTCCATGTCCCTTATGCTGGATCGCGCCGCAAAGTCATGCTCGTTGGTTCCATCGGTCGCATGACGGCCTGCAGGAAGGTCAGGGTACGTGTTCAGAAAAAGCCCTGGTGACGTACTCGTCTGGGCGGTTCGGAAAGTCTGGGTAGTTTGGGGAGTCTGGACGGTTTGCAAGTGTGTCTGGGCCGTACCAGTGGCTTGGGGATATGTGTCGCGGCCATCAAAGTCTGCTCCGGGATTGGCAGTCTCGTATTCTAGCACCTTCATCAGACGGTAGAAGACGACTGCCAGAATGGCGCCAAGGAGAGGTCCAAGCCAGTAGATCCAATGAATGCCGGGCCAGACGCCGGTAACAACAGAAGGCCCAAAGGAGCGAGCCGGGTTCAGCGATCCTCCGGTGAAGTATACGCCTGTTTGAATTAGCACTGGCGAGACCTTGGCGCATAGACACGTACCGGCCAATTCACAGATGAACAGAGCGAGTCCAATACCGATGGGAGCGATGAAGGTTGCCCTGTGTTTCTCTGCTGCGAGCATAAAGATGGTGAAGACAAGCATGAAGGTCAGGAACATCTCGATGAAAAGACCTCGCACGACAGATGTCTCTGGACTGAGAGTCGTGTTGACGGACAGTGGTCCAGGAAAAAGGCCGTATACGACGGCGGCAGCGCAAATTGCTGCGACGATTTGCGCGAAAACGAGCAATAGAACCCTCAGCCAGCCGAGTGCTCCGATGAGCCCCATGGCGACCGTGACCTGAACCATGTTAACGACGAAGGCGAGACTTTCAACGCGATGGAATTGAACTTACGGCAGGATTAAAAAGTCCGCCGCTGATGCGAAAGAAGACCCACACAGTGACTCCTAGCGAGAATCCAAAGGCCAGGGAGATGTAGAGTAAGGTGCCAACATCCATAGGCCTGATACCGCGAAGGTTGTTGGCGACTTGGGTGGCAGCAAAGGCGAAAAACAGGAAAAGGAAGGTTCCGACAAACTCGCCAGCGAAGGTGATGAACAAGTGGCGGACTCTATTGGGAAGCCATCCAAAGCCAGGTAGACGCGGCTCCCCTGGGTGGCTGGGGTCTGAAGTGAACTTTGGCTTCATGCCCGGCAGGACCATGAAGCTCTCGGACGGACGCTGATGGTTCATGACTGTGGTGCCGGAATTTATTGATACTAGGGCGGATTCAGGAGGCGGCTGTGGACGGACGTGTACGAGTTGACTGGTCGTTCAGGTGCGTCAAGATAGGTGAGGTCGTCGAGATTGCTAGGACAAAAAAAAATCGCTGTTAGGTGCTGAAACTGGCAGTCGGAGAAGAAGCGAGCGGTTAGGAATGGGAGAGTTAGGACAAAGGACTGCAGCAAGGTAAGGAGGTATTGATAGGTGTTGTGATCCACGGAGCTGAGGGGGGTGAAGATTGTAGAGTTTGCTTTGGAAGAGGAGACGTCGGTGGGATACGGCAACAGCGGGCTTCGCGACTACGCGACGGGCAAGCCGTTAGACAGGTAGTTGTGAGCAGATTGGGAGGCATAATGGGTTGCGGTAGGTGGCGCTTGCCTCAGGAGTGCCATCCACCCACCGAATCCCAGAGCGGCAGTCGCGAACAGTGTCATGGAAATGGACGTCGAAGGAGCGACCTGTTGGCTAGACCCCACCATGCTCCCGCTGCAATAGACATTGCTGTCTCACGCGAAGAATGCAACGTATAGTTTCCTGGTAGCTTTCCTGAACGACCAGCTTCGAGGCGGAGCGAGGCGTCTGTTGATGATTGATGTTGCATGATGGACACACGTGTGTGCGACTTGAACGAGGCCATGTCGCCCCCGTCTTCTTCCTGGCTCTTTGCACGCTGCCCAAGTGTTCCAGCGTCGGTGACATGGTAGTCGTCGGTCTCGTTGGCAGATAGTACAACTGAATTGTCACGTGAGTGTGTCTTCGGCCCATGACCCCACCCGGGCCCGCCCGGACCCACATGCATCACGACATGTTCGGGCCCATACCTAAGTAATCCAACCACCAAGTAGCCTGCCCGTACACACCTGCGCAACCCGGCAACCCTTCTTCTTTAGCCCTTTCCTAGCCGCACTTGCGAACACCCACATTCACTCCTACTTCGACGTCTTTGCATTTCCGTTCGTTGGTTGAGCGCCACGGAAGTAGTGACGCTGTTCCGCTGCTATTACCGCGTCATCCATCACGCTCCACACTCACGCTTCCACTTGTCTCGGCCAGCCCCGCGCGTCAACCAAACTCGAAGCAGCACGCTTGCTTACTCACGTCAGCCCATGTCTCCCATTCACTAGACCTCCAGCTCTTTCTGCTGCTTTGGCTGCTTCCCTTTCTCGCCTGCTGCTCCCCGACGTCTACCGCCAACATGCGACCACTTCGCCTTCTCCTGTCGCTCTCTACGAGCCTGTTAGCTGCCACGCTACTGTTTTACGTTGTGCTGGGAACATCAAAGGGTGAGGAGCAGGAACGGATATCAGTTGCGTCGAATCAAGATAGTTTCAAGACACGCTTCTCTTTCGCCTCGCCCGGCTCCTTGTTCCCGCCGTCCGCCATCATCAGCCTGACCGACGACAACTCGACCTTCTTCCTCGCTCGGCCTGCCGCGTTCGGTCCTACCCTACCCAACCATGGACTGAGTGGCCCGCTATGGATCGGCAGTGGATTTGGCGATGATATCATGGCAACGGGCGGAGAGTTGGGATGCAGCGATGTTCCCGGTTGGGACGACGGTAATCGGGGCTCCGTTGGTATTGCGCACCCGCCTACCAACACCAAGGCCAAATCCCAGCGCACTGCATCGGGCAAAGACATGTCTCCTAAGGAAGGAATCTCTGGGGCAGACACGGTCACTCGTCTGAAACCTGCGCTCGACGACGGTACAGACGATCACTTGCAACCCAGCATCTTGAAGCCGTACTCGATACCCAGCACCAAACATGCCGACATACAGTCGATTCAGGAGAGTGCCGAGATCGCAGGCAAGGTCGTGCTTCTCAAGCGAGGAGGCTGCGGTTTCTTGGCCAAGGTCCAATGGGCACAGTCGCGCGGAGGAATAGCTGTTATCGTGGGCGATGATGTTCGCGGCGGTGCGCTAGTTCGAATGTATGCCAAGGGAGATACCTCAAACATTACGATTCCATCCCTCTTCACTTCGCACACGACTGCGCATCTTCTATCTTCCCTCCTGCCAGCCGGGGGTGTCCTCTCAGAACCTAAACAGGACATCAAGACTGCGTCTCATCGAGGCATCCAGAGCGGCGAACAGGAGCAAGCTGGCAAGATCCAGGGCAGCCGAAATCGCCCAACGCCAACGCAAGGGGCGCCTAAGGCCCTGCAAACTCCGACTCAAGGGAAGCACGATTCTTCGGCATCAGGCAAGGATCCAGCTTCAGATGAAGACCAAGGTTGGCTGCACTCGCTTCTGTCTATGATGGGATTCGGCCGAGACAACATCTCACCCAGAGCCGGGAGTCGGAGATTACCCAGCAGTGGCGATCTCGAATGGGTTCAAGTTGGCGACTGGGATGATGACCAAAAGCCGATCAGAACCAAGTCTGCGATACCCACGTCAACGTCCACGCAAGTTTCGGATGGGTTTGTCATAGGCGAACAGGACTGGCGAGACCCCGACCTCCTACCTCTCCCCTCGTCAACAGGCCGAGCTCCAAACGCGGCTAGCGCAACTCCGGTCAACCGAAATGCTGCCAAAAACACGTTGCCAGGAAGTGGCGAGTATATCAAAGGGATGAGTGGAGAAGACCGCACCTGGTGGCGCAAGTGGTCCAGCCCTAACAACGATAAGTCAAACCCGCTTTCACCCAAACACACGCGGGAGAGGAGCGTTATATCCATTACTGGCGCTGGTTCCGGGAAAATGGAAACGTCCGCACACGATCTTGGCTCGCACGAAGGGCTCTGGGTCACGCTCACGCCCACTAATGTATCGTCCAGTCCCTTCTTCGACACCCTTCTTGTCCTCGTTGTCAGTCCATTGGTGACTCTAACTGTTGTTTACGCATTGCTCCTTCTCCGGTCTCGCATAAGACGCCGCCGTTGGAGAGCGCCCAAATCTGTAGTCGAGCGCCTACCTGTCAGGACTTATCAAACAATCAGCGATGCTTCCTCCGCCGCAACACCAAGCGCAGCTTCTCCTACAACTCCGTTACTCCAGCACTCCCCAGCCCAACCCAGATCACCTGTGTCTCGGTCGCGCTCTACGACTGAGTCTGAAGTACCGGCCACTTCGACCTCTGTTCAGCATGGGTCTCGCGACCGCGAGGAAGAGAAACGCGAATCCGGGCTGGCAGCATGGAGACGACGCTATGGTGGCCGCCAAAGGGAATGTGTTGTCTGCCTAGAAGAATACGTCGATGGAGTCAGTCAAGTCATGAGTCTTCCGTGTGGTCATGAGTTCCACGCGGAGTGCATGTAAGTACAACTTCCGCCTCGCTGATCCAATAGTTCTGATAAACCTAGAACACCTTGGCTTGTCACACGTCGGCGTACGTGCCCCATCTGCAAAGGCGATGTTGTTCGATCGTTGTCACAGTCCTGGCATGATCGCCTACAGCCAGCGTCACCAACAAGTTCCCCTCGACTTTCGATCGATGGAGACGACATCCAGAGGCAAGCTGCTGAAACTCGCAATGAATCTCCTTCAGCCTCACGGCCCGTACCTATGCCTCGGTCAGCGTCAGCCGGCCCTTCCCCACCTGACGACGACATGGAAGCCGGCTGGCCTGGACATCAATCACGGCGGAACTCTCGGGACATCTCTGAATCTAGAGAAGGAACTGAAACCGGGAGTTCTCTACGAGAGCTCGCTTCATCTGTTTCCACCGTTGTATGGCGAGGCTTCGATGCAGTCCGAAACACTACTGGTCTTCAACGGCGCCCTCCTACCGAAGACCCAGATAGGAATCGGTAGCTGTACAAATTATGATTTACGTTTCGGCATGATGGCTTTTGGTTGCATTGAAGGCATATACCCTGGGAACCACACTGGCGTTGTTTTTCGAGTATTGGCACTGGGTATAGATATCCCATATCACTAGCAGATTTTGGGAGGAACTGGGCTTGGTGTAGTCTTGGTGTACCGGTATAGGCAGTAGTTCTCATGGTCTAGCTCCTTGTTTGGCTCATCAGGAGCTCTTGAGCGTGTATATGGCATCGAAGGCGTGATATTGAAGACTTCCGAGGTTCATCTACTGTTATGATGAGGGACTGCTGAATGGACCCAAACTTGGGTATGAGGATACGATCATGCATGTGCATAGGCCGCTACTGAAACGGATGTGCTCAAACAAGTATCCCGCGGTAAACCTACTACATCGAACTGACATTTTAGCCGGCACGAAAACCGAATCTCGGTGTTTCCGCCGTCAACGAGCAGTTGCCGACAACCCCACCACCCCACTACTGCCCATGTTGGGGCTTCGGAAAATCGGAATCCAGCCGGAACGACGAGGGGAAGCTTGCATCATCGTTCACAGGTCCCACGCGTCAAACCTCCCATCTTCCACACCCCCATTACAAACTCGCCATCCTGACTTCCTCAATTCCTGCGACCAGAAAGATCTCCTCCAAACAATATGGCCCCCGACTTATCCCAGAACAAAGCTATCAAGCTCGTCTCCCATGCCGCAGCAAACAACTACGCCATCTGCGCAACGTGCTGCTACAACCTCGAAGGCATCCTCGCCTCTGTGCGCGCCGCCGAAGCCCTCCGCGCACCTCTAATTATCCAAATTTTCCCCTGGGCGATCTCCTACGCCAACGGCCTCCTCCTGCACGCCGCCCGCGAAGCAGCAGATACCGCCAGCGTCCCTATAGCCTTGCACATGGACCACGCGCAGACGCCCGAAATGGTAAAACGCGCCGCGGACTTTAAGAATGGGTTTGATGGCATCATGGTGGACATGAGCCATTTTGACGATAATTTGGAGAAGACGGAGGCGTTGGTCCGGTACTGTAATGAGAGGGGTATTGTTACTGAAGCGGAGCCTGGACGCATTGATGGCGGAGAGGACGGCGTAGGAGATTTGAGTGAGATGGGATTAGAAGCTATTCTTACGACGCCAGAACAAGCGGAGGAGTTTGTGGCCACGGGGATTAATTGGCTTGCGCCCGCGTTTGGAAATGTGCATGGCAAGTATGGGCCCAAGGGTCCGCAATTGGACTATGAGCGTTTAAAGCGAGTGCATACTCAGGTTGGGGATCGAGTGGCGCTTGTGCTGCATGGGGCTGGCAAGGAATGGTTCCAGGAGAAGTTGCTGAAAGAGTGTATTGAGTGTGGGGTTGCGAAGGTCAATATTAATGACGCGTTTAATAATGATTTTGTGGAGGTCATGAAGGAGCAGGCGGGGTTGACACCGATTACGGGATTGATTGAGAAGGCGACGGATGCTATGCAGAAGAGTGTTGAGATGTATATTGAATGGATGGGGGGCAAAGGAATGGCGGATAAGATGTAAAGGGGCAGCAAAAGGAGTATTTGGGATTCTTAGGCCCGGCTTTGTAGGAAGTGGGAGCTTTGACGTTGAGGTAAAAGTAAAGTTTGTTGCGTTTGCTCATAGACCGCAAAGTAAGGACCTTTTGTGTGACGTGGGTTTGATATGGATAAACTAAAACCACCGAATGGAGTGGCCCATGTGACTCTTGTACAAGCTTAATCTAGGCATCGAGACTCCGTCTTTCCCACCGATGAGGGTTTTCAGGGGGAGGAAAAAAGACTGGCTGCGTAACCAGTCCCTTTAGCCCCCAAAAAGAAGAACAGAGTAGACGGAAAAAGAAAAGGATACTGCCCAGTGCCCACGCTCTACCCCTTAACAACCTAATGCGGCCACACACACAACCCGGCGCAATCGGCACCAAAATTCTCAGGATCACAATCGTCCCTCGGATCATCGACGCAAGTTTGGCCCTCTTCCTCACAAGCAAAACCCGCGAAACCACCACAAATCTTATCCCTGACACAGATGCCTAGCTGGTCACATGCAGGACCACAAGAACCCGGTTCGTATGGGTCTGTGATGCAAACATAGCCTGACGGGCAATCGAGGGTCCCGCCTACAAGCATGCCGCCGCAGGGTTGGTGGGTCTGAGACGGTTTGGAGGTTTGAGTTGGCGTTGGGATCAGAGTATTGATTTTGGTTGTAGTGATCAGGCTAGGGCTGTTTTGCGGTGGACAATCCTGGGTCTACGTTAGTTTCTACGAAGCTTACATCAATGATAGGTCGGACACATACCTGGAGTTCTGGCTTCTCGCCGCCGCATTTCTTATAGCATTGTTCCTTGGCCGCGTTCGCGCAATAACAAGACTCGGGCCAGGATTGGATGCACATGACCTGATCGCATACACACTCCTTCTTGCTCCCGCATGCTGGCCCGGCGGATGGGGACGGGCGAAGCTTGGTACCCAAAGGCGGACATGACTGGTATGTCGGTTCGGTACCACCGCATTTCTCAAAGCACTTCTTCTTTGCCTCATTCTCGCAGTAGCAAGCCTGAGGCCATATCTCCCGACACACGGCCGGCTCGCATATGCATGACGTGGGCTTTGGATCTTCTGCTGCAGCAAGGGCGATGCCAAAGAATGGCAGGATAAAGAATAGAGAAGACTTCATTTCCAAAAGTTGTAAGTAGAGAAGCTGTATGGACTGGGAACTGGAGAGGGTTGAGGACAGCTGTCGATGTTTGATGTTATTCGAAGTGAGAAGAGCATACGGGGAAGGTCGACTGATATATGCAAGCTGTAAGGAAAGCACGGGGAGAGGTCAAGAACGCCGAGGCTCTTGACATCACCCAACATCCGAGTACCCATCTCTGGTTTTCCTCGTGTTTTTTACCAGCAGCGCCCGCCACTGAAATCTCTTAAATGAATCCTGCAGACCAGATCGCGTTGACCGGACTCCGGAAGCCATTGCTAGCTGTGGTGTTAGGTTTCACGAACACATACATTACCGTAGCAGGTGGACCGCAGGTTCGACGGAGGGTATGCACCTCCGCATTCCTTTCCCGAAAAGGAAGCAAGACGTGCTTGCTGATCTGGGGTCGTTGCACGTTCCACGAGGGGAATGCTGCTGATGCTGATGCTGACGCCGGAACTGCAAGGGAAAAATTCGAGGTCACTTCCAAACTTAGTAGCAGTCAAGCTTTCTCCGTTACACGGACGATCCGGGGTTCTTCATGCGGAACCGTAGATCCTCGTCCCATATTATTCCTGCTGGCCAAGACGGCACGAGAGGGGCCACTGCGGCTGACGTTACGAGAATATATAGTAGGTCAAGTTTGTGGACCGGGTAAGTTGGTCTTCTGAACCGGGCCCGGGACGGCTATCCTTATAGCAACCGTATCTCTTGTCATGGCGTGACGTGGTGCAACCCACAATGAATTAGAGCTCGTGTTCGAGAGATGGAATGCGAACCTAGTAGTTAGAGGATCAGGTATCTCTTGCTTAGGAGGATCGTGTTCGGAGCGCCGGAGGTGGGTTGACGAAATGGCTGGTGCCAAGGTGTTAGACCCTGACGTCATCCCCGCGTTCTGAGCTTGGCTAGGCTTTTAGATACCATGGTGCATGTCTATGCTCGTGACGACAGTCTCATGTGATGGCAGCGCTCGACAGCTGAAGAGGAAAAAAAACGCTCTCCTGTGCATTCCCCGCGCTCAGCCCTTGTACATTTAGACACCGCTGTAGACATAAACAAGCGCGGGATCGTCTCGCCCAAGAAATATGTGATTTGTATGTGCAATTCTTCTCTGAGTCAGGGGTGTCGTAGGCTAATCGCTTGGAATACGTTTGTGAGCGGTGATTTTGGGCGGATGGGAGCTTTTTCCTTTTACTCGGACCGAACGTGAGATTTTGATATGGATAGTAAAATTGGGTTCCTTTTCTTGTCTCTTTGTTCGTGTATTTGGATACTTGTTTTCGCTATCTGTGGTTACCTCGTTTTGCAACACCGCCTTGGTGTTGGCCTCATTATCGTACCCTGTGTCATCTTTCACGACGTGTATCCCCATCTTTTCATCTCTGCCTCGACTCTCCTTCCCATGCCACACCTATACCTCATGTCTCTATTATCTCTACACGTCAAGAAGCTCATACAATGCCATGACAGTATCCCCATTCTTCACATCACCCTGCCAATTTTCTACACCCACCTCCCTCACATCTTCCCCAATACACCGCCACCACTTCCCGTTCTCTGTGTGCACAAACGCCGCATAGTCTCCACTCCTTAGCTTCTTGATCACCGTCACCAACCTATACTCCGTCTTCTCGCTCGTCGCACAAATGTACGGCTTGAGGTCTGTCTGGAGAGGTAGCGTGAGCTTGTAATGTTTCCCGTCGACAGGGCGGTCGAAGCCAAGTGTGAGCACCTCAGGTGGGTAAGCGAGACCCCGCCAGTAACTTTGGAGACGGGGAGGCGTGCTAGAGGCGCATTTGCTGCAGGTGGGACACTTCTGCATCTCTGGGTTCGACAGCTTCTCTTTCAACAGTGTTTCCAGGTTTCGGGTGGCGGGCTTTCCGTATTTCTTCTCCCGTTCGCTGAAGACTGCCGCCAGGGTTGTGACGTAGTGATGATTCGTGTAGGTGAAGGCATCGTTGCAATTCGAACAGCGGGTTTGGTAGGTATTCGCGGTGTTGAATGCTGAGTCGATATAGGGCGTATTGGCCGTGTGGAGAATGTGATGGATATATTCGGCGGGATCGGTAGCGGTCCGCGATGATGCTGGGTCCTGAGCTTCCATATGACGTTGCAGAGAGTATGTGTTCAACGCGGGGCCATGGGGGTGTTGGAGCTCCGATATAATGTCAACAAAAGCTTTTGAAGGCGGAATGGACTTTTGCCTCCGAACTTCTCTCTCAATCTCGGATATAGAGAGGTTGTTACTGAGTAGGCAGAAGCCGCGCTTACTCTTGGCCTTTTCATCCAGGTCGGCGTATGCTTTGTGGCCTCTTACCGTGAACACGAGGCCCTGAATGATTGCCGTAACATGCGAGGATCGCTTTGTGTGATCATGGAGTTTGTTCGGGCGGGTTAGACGAGTCGCTGCGAACTTCTTGTCCATTCCAAAAGGGATATTTTTGGAGAAGTCGGAGGGCTTTGCCTTTCGAATCGGATGGAGGTGAGCGGGTGATGTGGACTCCACACGCGGAGAGGCAACTGAGGAAGAAGGTGTCAGGAGTTTAGAAGAGGTTCCTTTAGGTGGCGGAGGCGTCGTGTCTAGTGTATACGGTCGCTCTGGCCCTAGCACTGAATCTCCAGACCTACAGCGTTTCCTGTTCAGGTAAACATCGCTGTCATTCTGGTCGACGCCGTGCTTCCGATTCTGCACGGCAGTATCCTTCACCTCCTCAATCTTGCCGCCAAGGGCTGTCATCTTCCTTTCAAGAATCTTGACACGCGCCTTGTACTCTTTAGCCTTCTTGATGGCGTGGTTCTTCTCGTCTTTCCATTTGTTTGCTATTTCAAGCTCTTCGCGCTTCGTCGTGATTTCGCACTTCGCTACCTTGTAGTTCGAGTTGATGCGCTCCGATAGCTTCTGGCAGGCGCTGTACTTGGAGGCCAGCTCCTCGACGGCGGCCTGCACCGCGGCAGCATCCGGTCCCTTGAGGCCATTGGTAATATCTTGGAGCGTGATCTCGGCGGTGCGTGCGGCGGTTTCATGTGCGCGCCAGGCGTTGTCGAAGTCTGGATAGTTTCTGGTGTTCGTGGTAGTCATGATAGCTGTTGTAATAGGGATGGATATAGTGGATTTATTCGGATACAAGTAGAAGAGTTGAGGATGAGGATGAGGATGAAGACGAGGAAGAGGACGAGAATGAGGATAAGTGAGAGCTTTTATCAAAGCCCTCTAGGTAGAAGAAGTTGCGACCCAAGATGTGTGGCTACAGTGAACCCCAAACAGCTATTGTGACTATTGTGACTATTGTCGCTATTGTCGCGTGGAAGAAAATAACGCGATGTAGACAATAGCAATGGGTCCGGGCGCATGAATACTGTATAACTATAGTATAATGGCAAAAGAAGGTCAACTTTATGATGTCATTCGGAGGTCCATCATGTTCACTTTCACTTCTCCAGTTTATTCTAGGTATTGTAGGCAACAGGAGCGACCTAATTGAATTCAGGTATTTGTATTCGATTACTGCGCAGATGACTGCTTACAGCAAATACAGCGGAAAAACTGTTGAAGGGCCTACCTCCGTCCTGAACACTCTGCCAAAAGATGGTCTATCGGAAAATCCGCCTCCATGCTCCCTTCTGACCCTGTCCTACCAACTTCAGCCGCAGTGCCCAGAGTCTTCTTCGCAACCAGCTGCCCCGTTATCCAGTCTAGCCAGCTTACTGTCCCCGCTTCGATTACCAACAAGGCCTTCTCTTCCTGTGATACAGATGGAACGATTCGAAGGAGGATCGGATAGGGTGAGCGCGGCAGCATATCCAAGTATGGGGCTTTTCGTATTTCAGTCGCAAATTCCTTGAATCCGTGCAACATGGTCTCTTGGTCAGAAATGAATTTTTCGAGCCCAAACTTGGTCGGAGACATCGCATTCTCGACGGCAAATCGGTGGTCCAGATGCAAGCCTACTTGCAAATTGCCCTTGTTCCTCTTCACATCTTCGTCCACAAGACATGTAAGCGTCTTGACCATATTCAAGGGTACCTGGCCCGCCGTTTTCTTGTTGTTCTTGCTCTTCAAAGCTCCGTCCGTGGCATCCCATAGTATCTGGATGTCGTATTTGGCCACCTTTCTCAACCATGGATGCAGCTTGGCCAGCTTACGTAGATGCACCTTCATCTTCTTGTCCCAGTCTGCTTGTATAAAGGTATTGATTCGGCCCTTGAAATACACCCCGATCCGGAGTTCTAGTGCATTGTTGAGCAACCACGAATGGTATTCGAGAGCTTCCTGGATCTGGTAGTTTCGCAAGGCTAGGAGGCCAGTTGAACCGTGATGTACAGGGCATAACTGTACTGTCGTATGCTTACACGAGAACGTTCTGAGCTGGATTGGGACGTCCGTGTTGAGGGCTTTCGAGCTATACTCGGATTGCGGGATTGAGAGGTAGGCGTACACATCGTTGCGGAGCTCTGGCGGGAGTTCGGGGAAGAGAAGACGCGGTTCGAATTCGAAGTCATGATGAAATTCGTTTCGAATACTCAACTGTGGGGGATGTCGATACGTGGTCATCTCAACAATGCGACAGACGTTGGTAGGAGTCGTTGTTGGATTCAGTGCACGTGTGTGATGGGTAGTGGAAGGTGATGTCGACGCTTAAAGATTAAAAAAGTCAAAGGCGTAAGATCGCAGAATAGATACAAGGACAAGCTTCCGGTGGGTGACCAGAAGCGAATGTATTGTTCAAACTCTGGTTAGCCAAGTGAACGCGAGATCACGTGGTAACGGTGTCTATTACACGGTAACCTAAGTCAACCACAGGGCTTTCCAACTTTTAGCAAGCTTTCTGTCAAGCTTCTATTGTAAGATATGATGTACCTCGGAAGATTGCTATAACACCCACAAGCGTATTTTTTGCAGATTTTGACGGTGTGCAGATTTCGCATAGTAGTCCAGAACTTTCGGCAACGGTTCGGCACTTTGCACTTTTAGGTGGTGGGTGGTGGATCTGGCACGTTGAGCCCCTTTCGACATTGTCGAAAACATATGGGGATTCCAGTTGACCATGGTCAAGGAGTAGTGGTTTTCTGGCCGACCACGGTGAGGCGAAAATACTTTTGGGGATCGTAAAAGTTACAGCATCTTGTAGGTATGCTCTAACTGCGAAGCAGAGGTAAGGGAAATTGGTAGAGTACAAGCAAATTGTCTACTGTGTAGACGTATACGAACTGCACTTATTATACTGTGTGCTTTGACTCATTCGACATGGTATGGGTCAGAGGGCTGCGCCTCAGTAGCTGGAGCTAGAGATGGCGTCGCAACAGGGTTCCGCTCGACTAAGGAGCACACTGTGTACTGTGATGGCGTGAAGCTGTTGAGTCCTCGGCGTGAGACTGGGGAGGACGTTGCTGTGCTTGCACCCGTCCTGACTCCTCTGGCAAATGATGGCGCCAAGGCACTTGACTACTCAAACCGGACTAGCGCAAACGCGTCGCCCGCGCCCGCCGACGCGTTCCTTGCACCTTGCACTGTTGGTTCCCGATCATTCATCGTTCGGGAGCCTTCCTTCTCTGCCCCGCCACATCTTCCACCATGGTTCGCGGCGTTGAAGGGAACGAAATGTCGACGCCTCGGCCCTCACAGAAAAAGCAGCCCGCCTCGGCGTCGCAGTCAGCGAAGAACCAGAAGTCTATCCTGGGTTTCTTCCAGAAGAAGTCTACCCACTCACCAAGTCCCGCACCGTCCGATGCCGCACCGAACCAGAAGACGCCGACGTCGACGTCGACATTGGCGAGGAGAGCATTCACCAAGCCGCGTACGGCCATCACGCCCGTGCCCAACAGCGACGCGCCCGACTACTCGAGCCCAATCAAGCAGGAGCGAGCGTGTACGGTAGGAAGGAACAAGGAGAATGGTCTGCTTCTCCCCCGGGCACACCCGCACGCGGCCGCTAACCGTGCCTCGCCAGAGCCTACAGGCATTGCCCTCAGCAGTCCGTCGCAGAAGGTGCGTGTGTGAGCCATTACACGGTAGCTTCAACACGACTAACGCTGATCTCTAGGCCAGAAAATCAGTCAACTATGCTGAATCGGACGATGACGACGACGACGACGTGCTGGGTCCGATTGCGAACAATGTGAGAGGCCGGGCCTCCAAGCGCCAGAGGGTGACGATCGAGGATGATTCCGACGACGACTTCGGCTTGGATGCTGCCACACAGGAGGCCATGCTCGAAGAGGAAGACATGGACGACTTTGTGGTCCCAGACGATTCGGACGAGGAAGTGGTGCCAAAGAAGCGCAAGCGGCCGTCGTCGACCAAGCCCCATGTCAAGACGTCACCAGCGTCTTCTCCACCTGCATTCGACACGAAAGCCGACGACGAGGACGGAGACACGGTGATGACGAGCACATCAACCGCGCAGCAGTGGGTCTACGATCCCGACAATCCCATGGTCTTCAAGCCACGCGCGCCAATTGCGATCAAGAAGGAAGCGAGCAAGAAGATCAAAGAACGCCCATCGGCCTCAGAACCCGAGACAAGATACCCCTGGCTCGCCCACCAGCAGGACGCTGATCGTCATCCGACTGACCATCCTGATCACGATCCACGCACGCTCTACATCCCACCGGGCGCGTGGGATAAATTCTCCGCCTTTGAGAAGCAGTATTGGGAGATCAAGAGCAAGTGGTGGGATACTATTGTCTTCTTCAAGAAGGGCAAGTTCTACGAACTGTATGAGAAGGACGCTTCCATAGGCCACCAGCTCTTCGATCTCAAGCTGACCGACCGCGTCAACATGAGGATGGTCGGCGTCCCAGAAGCCTCTCTAGACATGTGGGCGACACAATTTGTAGCGAAAGGCTACAAAGTTGCACGGGTCGACCAGATGGAGTCGGCTTTGGGAAAGGAGATGCGCGAACGCGATGATAAGGTCAAGACTCCAAAAAAGGCAACCAAGGAAAATAAAGTCATTCGGCGAGAACTAGCCACTGTACTCACGTCAGGTACGCTAGTCGACACCGGCATGCTGCAGAGCGACATGTCGACATACTGCATGGCCATCAAGGAGATTGACCGCCATGACCTGCCCGCCTTTGGTGTGGCGTTTGTAGATACCGCAACCGCGCAGTTTCAGCTCTGCGAGTTTACCGACGATGTCGACATGACCAAGTTCGAGACGCTTATCGCGCAGTTGAGGCCTGGGGAACTCCTATTGGAGAAATCGTGTGTGTCAGCCAAAGCCCTGCGGATCCTGAAGAACAACACGCCGCCGACCGTCATCTGGAACTGGTTGAAGCCCAACAAAGAGTTCTGGCCAGCCGACATCGCCATTCGTGAGGTTGAAGCAAACAACTACTTCGAGTCACCCACAGAAGACAACATTGAGGCATGGCCACCGGTACTCCGTGAAGCCAGGGGACAAGAGCTCGTCATGTCGGCCTTTGGCGGCCTTTTACACTACCTTCGGACACTGATGATTGAGCGTGACCTGGTCACTCTTGGCAATTTTCAGTGGTACGATCCCATTCGTAAAGCCACAAGCCTGGTTCTAGACGGACAGAGCTTGATCAACCTGGAGATATTCGCAAACGCTTTCGACGGCTCGACAGAAGGCACACTATTCGCCATGTTGAACCGCTGCATTACGCCATTCGGTAAGCGGCTACTCAGGCAATGGGTGTGTCATCCTCTTGCGGATGCAACCAAGATCAACGCTCGCCTGGATGCTGTGGATGCGCTGAATGCTGATTCCACAATCATGGACAACTTCAGTGCGTCTCTTAGCAAGCTACCGGATCTCGAGCGCCTCATCTCTCGTGTACACGCCGGCCGATGCAAGGCACAAGACTTTCTGAAAGTCCTCGAAGGCTTCGAACAGATCGAGTACACCATCAGCCTGCTGAAGCAGTTCAGCGATGGTGAGGGCGTCATTGGCCAGCTCATTGATTCTATGCCAAACCTCGCTGCGTCGCTATCCAAGTGGCAGTCAGCCTTTGACCGTGATGTTGCCAGGAAGGCGGGCCTTTTGATTCCAGAGCCTGGCATTGAAGAGGACTTTGACAATAGTCAGGACGAGATTGACACTTGCAAAGCTAACCTCGACGTGCTTTTGAAGAAGGCGCGGAAAGACCTGGGCTCAAACGCCGTCCAGTACAATGACATCGGAAAGGAAATCTACCAACTCGAAGTCCCAAAGAAGGTCAAAGTCCCCAACAACTGGGATCAGATGTCAGCTACGGCCAAGGTCACCCGTTACTATACTCCTGAACTCCGGAAACTGGTCCGAACTCTACAAGAAGCCCAGGAGACGCACGGTCAGATCACTCGCGAGGTTGCTTCTCGATTTTGCAAGCGCTTCGATGAGGATTACAGGACTTGGCTTGCTGCCGTCAAGATCATCGCTCAGCTCGATTGTC
Source organism: Decorospora gaudefroyi (assembly GCA_010015605.1). Lineage (NCBI taxonomy): Eukaryota > Fungi > Ascomycota > Dothideomycetes > Pleosporales > Pleosporaceae > Decorospora > Decorospora gaudefroyi. The sequence continues at coordinate 53,607 of ML975378.1, forward strand.
TGATCAGTCTTGCCAAAGCGTCTGCTTCTCTTGGAGAGCCAAGTTGCCGCCCAGTGTTTGAAGAAGGCAACCGCACCGTCGTCGAGTTTGAAGAGCTTCGTCATCCATGTATGCTCAACACCGTCGACGACTTTATCCCCAACGACATTAGATTAGGCGGCTCGTCAGCCAACATCAGTCTCCTCACGGGTGCCAATGCAGCCGGTAAGTCAACCATTTTGCGCATGACATGCATAGCCGTCATCCTCGCGCAAGTCGGCTGCTACCTACCCTGCACCTCTGCCCGCCTCACACCCGTCGACCGTATCATGTCTCGTCTAGGTGCCAACGACAACATCTTCGCCGCACAATCTACTTTCTTCGTTGAACTCAGCGAAACCCAAAAGATTCTCGGTGAAGCCTCGCCTCGATCCCTGGTCATTCTCGACGAGCTCGGTCGCGGCACATCCTCGTACGATGGCGTTGCCGTCGCACAAGCCGTTCTCCACGACATCGCCACACGCGTGGGTTGCGTAGGCTTCTTTGCCACGCACTACCGGTCGCTGGCCAAGGAATTCGAACTCCACCCCCAAGTACAGAATAAACGCATGCGTATTCATGTCGACGAGAACTCCAAGTCCATTACGTTTCTGTACAAGCTGGAGGAGGGCGTTGCGGAAGGGAGCTTTGGTATGCATTGTGCGGCCATGTGCGGGATTCCGGACAAGGTTATTCGTAATGCGGAGACGGCGGCGAGGGAGTGGGAGCATACGTCCAGGCTTGGGGAGCGGATGGAGGTCAACAGGGAGGAGGGCGGTGTGTATGTGCCGCTGGGTTTGCAGAGCGACATTGCGTGGGCGCTGAGAGATGGGCTGGAGGGGGTGGGGGAAAGGGCGCTGGAAGTGCTGCTCGAGGCTATTGAGGCACTGTGAGGAGGGTGTTGTTTGAGTAGGGGTGAGAGTGTATGATGGGTTCATGGCGTTTATGGGGTGTGCGTGGCCGTATTGTCACATGGCGAAGGATCTTCGGTAAGCCAGTAGGCAGCGCTATAATACTGTCCTGTTAGTTAGCGAAACGCCTGTCTTTCTACTTTTCATAACGGGGCTCCCCAAAGCTAAAGTCGAGCTCATGATGCCCTCCAGTTTGATATGCAAACCATGATTCATTCGAAGATTGCTTAACCACCATAAAGCCAGTCGACAAGGCTCTAGAGATAGGAGAAGGCCGTAACCGAGCCAGATAGTTGGGCCAGATAGATGCCTGCCCAGTCACGAAACCGATGGCCACCAAGCAGTTGCTTGAGATGCTCATGCCATGCCCATGGGTTGTCCGCAGCAATCAAGGTCACAACCAGAGACAGAAGACCGTATGACTCGCCATTTCCCATCTCTCATCTCCCATCCCTCATCCATCTCTCTCCCTCTCCCCTCCATCACCTATCCCTTACCAACCACGCTTAGGGACGAGCAAACCGCTCAATCCCATCCAAGAACCCATAGCTAGCCTTGCGTCCCTCCTCCACCTTAACACACTCTCCACGAACCGAAGAACCCAAGAAAGCGCAAGACTCATTATCAACCGACTCTTCTTTCTTTACAAGGGCAGCGATGTCATCGTCATCGTCATCGTCGTTGTCGTCCTCTTCATCAGCACCACGGGCAGGAGTTTTCTTGGCGCGCTTAGACGGCGTAGAGGCATTGTCGTTGATGGTGGTTTTGCGCTTGGGCGTGGACTTGGGGCTGGGTTTGGCAGGCTTTTTCGGGGTCACAGCAGGTCCGTTCTCGGACAGAGAGTCACCCAGTGACTTGATTTTGGACTTGATCTTGCCGAAGGTGACACTGGCGGAGCCGGTGGTGTAGCCGGTTAGTTGGGCGAGTTTGGGGATGTCGATCTGTGTTGGTGTACCGTGTGTTAGCAGCTAGACAATAGATGAGGCTCGTGCCGGAGCGAAGTGGTGAGGAGGAGGGGGAGAGAACGGACCTTGGGCTGCGTTTCCATGCACTGCCATGCAAGCGCCAAGACCTCCATTTCGCGGGGCGTGAAGGTAATCTGTTTGGAACTGGCCATGTTGACTTGGTGCTGCCCGTTTTCTTCTTTGTACCGATGTTGAGAGCGTTGTGTCGGGCGTTGGGGGTGAAGAAGTGGAGAGCAGCGACGGAGCAAAAGACTAGGGGGCACAATTTTTATATGCTTCCACAGCCTACGAAAGAAACCCACTATTAGCAGTGTAGCTGCTCTTTTAAGTAAATTTGTGACTAAGGTGAGAGGAGATAGGTGAACGTGAAGGTGCGAATAAGAGAGGCCTTTACCCCGCTTTCGGGGAAAGGGTGGGAGTGTGGGAGAAGGTATGTGGTGTGAGTGAGAGTGAGAGTGTCTCGGCGAGTGATTGAAGATGTGAAGCGCGCTTGCATATGCTAGGCTCGGAGATAGTTGTAATATGTAAACATGTGCTCCCTTGATCGAGGGTAGTGAGAACTACATAGCAACACGAAGAGGGGCACTCATTCCGTATCTTCATATCCGTCGCACTTCCTTGTCCCGCAATTCCGGCCTCTCCACATCCAATTCGTCCCTCAAAGCAGCATACAGCGAATCGCCCAGGATAACAGACAGTCCTAGACTCCACACGAGTGTGATGGCGTAGAAGAAATTTGCGTTTCCCGATCCAGCATAAATCCAAAGATGGTAGAAGGCGGGCCCGAGAAAGGATGTGTATAGAATGCTCGCGGATGCTAGGAAAGTGTAGCGCATGACTGTCGTGTGTTAGTTGTGTGCTCGCAGCAAACGTGGACGAGACCAGACTTACGAGGAAACAGGTGGCGGAACATGGGTACCAGAGAGAGATACAGCGCAGCATCCGCGATGCTGGGGTATGGAGTGAAGATGGCAAAAACGCCAGTCAAGGTGCAAGCAACGAACAGGGGCTGTTTGTGCAGACGAATGGTAAGGCCGGGCATATACGACGCCGCGTGTAGCCAGAAAACGGCGAGGAAGAAGTCGCGGAAGGAATCGAACATTTCAATGAAGAAGTACCACCAGAGGCCGACATTGGGAGTAAGATCGGGCAACAAGAGACGGACGCCGTATGTGGCGGACAGAAAGTCCCACGAGCGGGTCAAGAAAGCGGAGCCGGTGAGCAGGGCAGCGATTGCGGTGCAAAAGCCGAGTGTGTGCGAGATGACAAATGGTGAGACGCTGGGGGTGGTCTTGCTGTTGCGTGTGCGGGCGTGATAGAGCAGGATGGTCAGGGGCGGGAAGAGCAGTATGGGGTGCATAGCCATGTACGCGGCAAAAGCGGCGGCTAGGATGAAGGTGAAGCTGGCTCCTTGCGAGGCCTTGGCCATGGCCGTGAGAATAGCGAGGTTGGTCAGCGCGGAAGTCGAGCGGGCCAGGCACGTTGCGATGGTGAAGGGGTTGAAGAGGAAGCTGGTACGACGTCAGTCCATGGCTCTTGACGAGTAGAGGATGCCTACCCAGCGGCAATGGCTGCACTGCTCCATCGCAAGTGCCTGCGAGGCGAGGCGAACCAGGGCGTCACCGAGGCAAAGCCGCTGTCGGCAACCTGAGCCAATGCATGCGCGCTCGCGAGGTCGACGGCGGTATAGAAGACATTGGTAGCGAGCGGGGCATGGGCCGGGTTCGGGAGGAGGGAGAAGAGCGGCAGCAGGAGGGGGGCCTGGTGGTAGACGCCGCCGTCGTAGGGGGATACGTTGTGGGTGTAGAGAAAGACGCCTTCTTGCACTGGCACATGTTAGGCTGGGTGACTGGAGGACTGGGGGAGTGGGGGAGTGGGAGATTGGGTGACAGGCTGACTGTTCGCTACGTACAGCGCTTGAAGCTCGTCACGGGCGTGGACACGTCGACGCGGCCGGCGAGGAGGTCTGGCAGGGCGGGAAAGACTGTGAACAAGAGAAGGCGTACGGCAGCGGCGGCGCCGAAGAGCAGGACCTTGTGGCGCGTGTCCATGGCCTGGCGCGTGTCAATGGCCTGGCGCGTGTCAATGGCCATGGCTGCAGTCTGCTGCGATGGTCTCGTACTCCACCATGGCAGTTGAGATGATATTTCCTCTTCGGGCCAGGACAGATGGGGATGCAGCCGCGGCGGGGGGGCCCTGCTGCGCTAGGCCGGCTGCAGACTAGCCGCGCTTTCTCCAACTTTTTTTCCCAACTGCACAGTCTGCCGTGCGCATGGAGACATCGTCGCATCTTCCCATTCACTTCGTCTTCCGCCCACAATGGCCGGTCGCTCCCAGAAAAAGGGTATGTCCATGTCCTTGTAGCCCCGCCGCTGTGCTGCTGGCCACTCACTTACGCATCGCCGTCGTATAGGCACCTCCGGGGCGGTCAGAAACTACATCACCCGCACGCGCGCCGTCAAGAAGCTACAGATCTCCCTCCCCGACTTCAGGCGGCTATGCATCTTCAAGGGCATCTACCCGCGCGAGCCGCGCAACAAGAAGAAGGTGTCCAAGGGCTCGACCGCGGCCACCACCTTCTACTACACCAAGGACATCCAGTACCTCCTCCATGAGCCGCTCCTGGCCAAGTTCCGCGAGCACAAGGCCGTCGCAAAGAAGATTGGCCGCGCCCTCGGTCGTGGCGAGTCTGGCGATGCTGCCCGGCTCGAGAAGACGCTGATGCCCACCATCCGGCTCGACCACATCATCAAGGAGCGCTACCCTACCTTCGTCGACGCCCTGCGCGACCTCGACGATGCCCTCTCCATGCTGTTCCTCTTCGCCCACCTCCCCTCGAGCCAGCACATGCCCGCCAAGACGATTGCCCTGTGCCAGCGACTGACGCGCGAGTTCGAGCACTACGTCATCACCTCCCACGCCCTCCGCAAGTCCTTCCTCTCCATCAAGGGCATCTACTACCAGGCCACCGTCCAGGGCCAGGACATACTGTGGCTGGTGCCCTACCGCTTCGTCCAGCGAACGGGCGGAGACATCGATTTCAGGATCATGGGCACCTTCGTCGAGTTCTACACCACCCTTCTCGGCTTCGTCAACTACCGCCTCTACACCTCCCTCGGCCTCGTATACCCGCCCAAGTTCAATGCGCAGAGCGACGCCCAAGGTGGCGAGCTGGCAGCCTTCCAGCTACAAGCCAAGGCGAATGCAACCGACGGCGAAACCAACGGGCACCGTGAGCACCCACCAATCAACCCCGACGCACAAGCCATCGCAGACAGAGTCGGAGCCATGCCAGACGTCGACGTAGACGGTGACGGTGACGGCGACGGCGAAAAGGACGCAACCGCTGTTGCAGCCATCCCTGCCGAAGATGACCAGGACGAACCAACGGACGAGATTGACAAATTCGAGCCCACTGCGCCTGATGCCGATGTCCTGCCGCAGCCACAAGCAAGCAGCGCCGAGGTTGCCTCTCTTTTCGCACCCTTTACCATGTATCTATCGCGCGAGACGCCCAGAGCATCGCTTGAGTTCATACTGAAGGCCTTCGGTTGCAAGAGAGTGGGCTGGGACGGCATCTTGGGCGACGGAGCCTTCACAACCAACGAGTCCGATCCCGCTATCACGCATCAAATCATTGATAGGCCCGCCCTCTCCAACCGTGCACCTGCCCAGGACGTAGCAGAGACCGAGAGTGGCGATGCAGCCGCTCCCACAGTCCAATGGCCATACTCAACAATGCCTGGCCGGACCTACGTTCAGCCACAGTGGGTCTGGGACTGCATCAACCAGAGCAAGCTGCTGCCACCACATCTCTATGCGCCTGGTGCCGAGCTTCCACCCCATCTTAGCCCGTGGGTGAAGCCGAGCAAGGGCGAGTACGATCCAAACCTGCCTCTGGAGGCACAACAACCAGACGGCGAGGCCGAAGCCTTTGAAGACGATGGTGATGAAGAGGACGCCGCCTTCCATGCTGACCGAGGTGAGGACATGCATGCCATTGTCGACCGCGAGGGCTCCGTCGAAGTGGGCGAGGGCATGCATGTTGCCGACGACGATGAAGACGAAGAAGACGAGGACGTTGACGATAGTGACGACGCGAATGCTGTGCCAGCTGCCGAAGAGTTCGACGGCTTCGACTCAGATGCCGAGTCCGACGTCTCTGAAGGCGAAGCAGCGCGACGCCAACACCAACGCGAGTTGGAGGCTGAAGCTACGGGCAAGAAGCTCGAAATCGCCAAGCCCACTAAGAAGGAGCAAAATGCTGCCATCCGTAAGAAATTTGACAAGAAGAGGAGGGAAGAGGAGGAGGAGCGTGAGAGGCAGAAGATGATGCTGAGTAATAAGAAGAGGAAGTTGCTGAAGCGAATTGAGTACGGTGAGAATAAAAGGGATACGGAAAGTGAGCAATTGAGGAGGAAGCGGGCGAGGCTCGAGAAGGCGAGGGCTGCTGCTGAGGCTGTATGAGCTCCCAGACAATTAAAAATGGCATGGGTAGGCGTTCATTGGAATGATCCTCAGGCGCTGGTGGTGGTATTTATAGCCGTTTAGTAGCACAGTACTGCTATTGACTAGTATTCATGCTCGGAACAGCCAGCCATGCCCAGCCTGCTTCACATCATGCTTCTCACTAGCGAGCATACCCCCAATCATTGTTTGTGACCAAATATGGCATTGCGTACTTGCTAATCGTGTACCCTCCGCATATCATTCCTAGCGCCGTCCGGTTATGAATGCATACTAATTTTTGGTTGGCTTGTCGAACGGCATGGTGAATAGACAAGGAATATAAAGAACTCAACTGTGGAATGGGTAGGGGCATCGCATGAGAGTCGCTTTCCAAGTACGCAGATGCCGTGGAAGCGCATCTTCTGTTTTTTGTAAGGTAGAGTCTCTTGGGCCAAACAGGTAAAAGATCTGCCCTTTCCACGTCCCACCACAATTTACTACAACATGACACTCCCCTCATCCACTCGCTTTACGCCCAAGCGCCCACAAGACTCATCGCAAACGCACCCGCAAAAACCAAGACACACGCCACAACCCTCCTCCGCCCCCGCAAAACCTTCCAACTTTCATCGCTCAGAAAATCCTCAGACATGAGCTCGACGAGCGACGCAAAGACCAAGAAACCGGCGGAAATGGCGTTCATGACGCCGACGACCAGTAGGCCGACTTCCGACGAGGGCGAGTAGAGCGTGTGCGTTGCTATGCCGATGGCCATGCCCAGGGGCGTGCTATGTAGTTGTCAGTAGGATAGGAGGGATGCGGGTGGGACGCAAAAGGTAGCGGTGAAGAGGAAGAACAGTCATGTACTTACGTGCACCCATACGCAAGAGCCATGAGCCAAGGTTGAGCCGCCCTTGGGTTCCATGTGATATCAGCGATTCGTACCCCGAGCGCGAGGCCCTCAAATGTTTCTTGTGCAATAGAGTGTTAGCCTATTGGTTCTAAGCCCCGACGAGGTAGGGGTGCAGGACTTACGGTGAAAAACAATGGCAATAAGCAGCACAGTAAAGTCGTTTCCTACTGACACGGCGAGCGACATGCCGATGAAGATACTGTGGAACAGGATCCCCATTTCTAGGAGGAATACCTGCATAATGGCCTTTTTGTGAATTTGCTCGGGTAAGAGCACGTGGTTATGCTGTACACTTTCGTGACTCTGTTCGATGGCTTGTTCGGCGTCGATGTCGTGCTTGCTGCGTGCGTCCATAGCTTCAGACTTGGAACCGGACACAGATTCTATGGCGTCTAGTCTTTGACCATCCTCACGATACCTAGTGAGCGTTCGGCCCATACTTCCTGTTCTACCGCCCAAAGTCCCGAACTCGCGGAAAGCGACGCTGGAGTCGGAGTACGTCCTCCGTATCGTCCCCCGTACTTCAGCATCCTGTGGTTTCGGCTCCTCGGAGCGACGTGACACTGCAGCCACGCCCCCGTTGCCACCACAAACATGTTGAGCAGGTGAAAACGCCATTTCGATTAGCGTGACGAGGAAGACACTAGCTAGCATAATGGCGCCGGGCATAGCCTGGTAGTCGGTAGTCCAAAAACTCGACAGACAGGGATCATTCAGGGAAACGAAAGCGGTAGGGAGTAGATGAACAAACGCAGTCGCAACCAGAACCCCAGTGCCGAAATGTTTAGCACCGAAGAGGAAACTTGGTGGGATGCGCAGTCGTGGGAAATGGAGAACGAGCATGGGAAAGGCACATCCAGTCCCTGAAACAAATAGGATGATAAATAGGCCGGCGACATGTAGAGATAGGTTGTAGTCTGGTTGTGCCTTGCCACTTTCGCAGGTGCTCCTTCTAGGGAGGCGTTGTAGAGACGGGTCTGTGTACGTTACTATTGGTACTTGCTATCGAATTGATTCATCTTACCTGATGACATGGTGATCTTGGACCCTGAAAGCTTTCGGCTCGCATAACAAATGAAAAGAGAAGTACAGAGTACTGATAACAGCCACTTCATCCAGCTGGTAACAGTATCTGCGGTGTTAGCTTGGTCCTCGCTCGCATGGTTGGTTCCAATGCCAGGTCCTGCAAACCTGTCAGGAATATTTCTGAAGGCCATCTCGAGCCACTAGTACATACGTGATGGGAACCCTTTAACACCCTTGCCTATGGCGAACAATCTTGTCTCGTCCATATGCCGGCCATTGGTTTCGTCCCATTCACCGCGTCTGAGACTCCGGGTCGCGCTTGATAATCGACCTGCATCTCTTAGTTCTCTTGCATTTGCGATACCGTTCATGTCCTCGCAAGTCGTGAGATCGGCTGCAAATCGTGGGGGGTTTTGGTTCCATCCTGGATGGAAGATGAGATCGTCATCGGTCCTGGATGGACAATTCATAGTGGACCGAGAGCCAAGCACGCGCTTTCTTTAGTATGCTAGGTGGAAAGAGCAAAATTGGGTACCATGGGACGGGGCGGTGACCAGACAAATAGTGGCGTGAGTTCAAGCCGATGGTGATGGAAGCCGTAGGATGACGGGGTAGGGATTGTTCGGGATATATGACATCTGAAAGGAATGGTGGCGGTTGCCCAAAGAGAGGGCAGCACCAAGCGCCAAGACGGCGGACCCCGGAATCTGCCACGGCCGCAGCCACGCGAGACCTCGGGAACGGCTGACGGAGGTACATGCAGGTGCTGTCAGAGATGCACTCAGCTCATCGTCTCACGTTATTCAACTCGTTCAAATAATATTCACTGCTTCCTCACTGTCCTATTCTTAACCGATCCTGCTGTCGAATGTCACGACGTCAAAACGACGCGTAACCATGCACGGCTGGTCGAAACTTTGATCGTGGCCGGAACCGACATCTCCCGCTACTCATCTGAGCAGCCCAGAGAACAACCAGCCACTAGAAAACTCCGCAGTGTGGGGGCGCTTTGGTGCACGCTGCAGTCAGCTGCTGAGTCGGATTTCCTGCAGGTCCAGGTCACCGAAGAACCAAAGATGGTGCAATGTTGTTTTAACCTTGCATTAGTCAATCCCGGTTCCAAGGTTGCAAAGAAAAGCAAAGTGTTGGAATTGCCCATGAACTACCACATGTGTGGTGCGGGTGGACGCGCTTCTATTCGTACGATCGCGTAGTCTATGGATATCAACTCTTACTCATCCAGTCTCGTACGTCTCGAGCACTTCAAGTGCACCACCGACCAAATGCAAGCTTCCAGTCACCAACACCATGACCTCCGCATCGGCTCCAGTATCTTTTGCGTACTGTTGTGCCACGCTCCGCGCAGTCCCGATCGCGTCTTCGATTGTACGCAGCACGTGCACTTCTGCTGTGCTGTCAATGTTCGACCACGTGTTTGCGAGTGCTTTCTGGACTGCTAGTGTATCAGCATCTTGCTGATTGGTGTTGAGGGAAACTAGATCCGGCTTGTAGCCCTCGCTGAAAGTCTGGTTAGTTGTGAATATGACATGCGTGAAGGGCGACGTCGAGCCCGACGTGACACCACTCTGCAACGCTGCGTACAGTGCCTTGGCGAGTGCATTCGCATCTCGGGTCTGCTGGTTGAAGATCAGTATTCTCGGAGCCTTGGAGTCCGAAGGCACGGTTGCGGTTGCGGCAGCTATCTGCTCTGCGAACCACTGGCCAGTGACCTCAATGCTCTCCATAGTGTGACCGCCGTCGATGTGCCATGCGACATTCTTCTCGCGTCTGATGTCACATCTGCCCGCCCAGCGCACTTGCTCTAAACCGCGAATGAACTCAGGAGGGAGTTCGATGTGGGCGACGCGGGTCGGATCTGGTACGGAGGTATGACCAAGGGCGCGTAGATGAGCGGCTGCGGCTGCGATCGCGACAGAGGCGTTGATCTTCTGGAAGGAAGCGCCTAAGCCAAGCTTGATCTGGTTGTTCGCTAACGCAGGATGGACGTCAATGGTGTGCAGCTCTGTGCCCTTTTCCGCGGCTCGCTCCAGGAGAATGGCCATTGCTTCTTGTTTCTGTGGCGGTGTGAACGCGACGCTCCCTTGTTTGAATATGCCTGCTTTGTGCCAGGCTATCTCTGGGAGCGTAGAACCGAGCATAGCGGTATGATCTATTCCCAGGCTCGTAACCGCCGTGACTGTGGGCCTCATCAGGATGTTGGTGCTGTCGAATTCGCCGCCGATGCCGCATTCGATAACGGCCGAGTCCACGCCTTCATTCACGTACGCATGCAGGGCCATGAGCGTGAGGTAGCGGAAGTAGGCTGGCTTCGTGGGAGCGTCTGCGGGGGCGTGCTCTGCGCTGGCGGCTGCCTCGAGCTTGTCCCAGACATGGAAGAAATACGTGGCGAACATTTCCTCTGATATGGGCGCATTGTCGATCTGTATGCGCTCGCGGACGGATCGCAGATGTGGGGAGGTATACAGGCCGATTTTCGAGGGTGGCGTCTGCGGGCGGCTGCCGAGGTACTGCGACAGGATTGAGGATATGAAAGCGCTGGTAGAGCCTTTGCCCTTTGTACCAGCAATGTGTACAAGTCTTAAGCGGTCGAAATCCGAGGGCTGCGCATGTCAGCAGTCGTGATGCTTTGGTGGCATTGTTGGGAGCCGCACACCTCATATCCCACCTTACGACACCACTCGATCATCTCCGGTATCGCCTGCTTGTTCATGCCCCGGCCAGACCTTCGCATCGCATCGACGATGGAGAAGTTGGACTGCAGCGTGTTCAACGCCGCCACCGCAGCCTGCGCATGTCAGCCCAGTCCACAAACACAAGTTTTTTGGTTTCGACTTGCCGCATAGTCGCGCTTCTCCATGCTGGGCACGCTATGGTACAGACGGGTAACTGGGGCAGTGCGTACGTAGCATAGGCGACTGCGGGCTATGAACATGAGGGCATTGCCGGTCGTGTCTGCGAGACCGTTGCTCACTTCAATGTCATGTCCGCCGCTGCGGAAGACCGCCGATAGCCGATACCGGACCGTGCGGACCTAATCAATGCATCATATGCGCTTGGGCCTTCCATCGTCGTCCTCGCCTCACACGCATACTTTTGGTCCACCATCCTCCACAAGCCGAACGACGAAACTCGTTTAATCGGCTACCTCCCGTACACCACCACCCTAACCCATCCTGGATGGATTCATGCAAAACGTTTCGAGTTTTGACGCCGCGGGACACGCGACTTTTCATGCAGAACATGTGTGCAAAAGTAACCAAGTGCCGCAAGGAGAGAAAGTTAATTTCACACATCTGTACATGTACCGAATACGCCTCAGCGAGCGGCGCACAAAGCAGACGTCCAGCCTCTACGAGAAGGGCAGTTTAATTATAAGCTCAGGAAGCACGTGTATCGACGAACCCATCCTATGTTTTGCATCTACTAATTAGTATCGATTCCTCCCTGCTCAATTTGGCAAGCGAACTGCGGACACATACCTGCAGCGACAACTTGGCATCAACGGGAAGGATGAGTACGACGGCAATTTGACATCCAAAAGGAAATAGGGCTGTGAGATGTCTCACGCGATTGAGGCTGGAAAACTGCGACCATAAGGGTCGCATGCATCCTTAGCCTGGCCGGATCAACGTTTCACACAGCGTTACGCAACCCTTTGGTTCTCGGACCGCACGGGAGTCATCATATTACCTTCGTCACATCTCTGCTTTCTGCCACATTTTTCGCTTCTCAAATTCCCTCACTCCTTTCTTTACCATTTATGGCGTTTGCCCTTTGAGCATTTTTCGTGGCACAGTCTCCGCCATGGAGCTAGCCACTCCGCAAATAACATCTCTTTGCAGATGTCCCTTTTTTGCGACAAAGAGACTATATTCGGTCTTTGTGCTGGACGCAAGTTTGCTCAAAGGTAAGCATCACCGGGCTGTGCGTCCGCGCAAGGGGTTCTTTGTTATCCCTTCAACACATGGCTCACAAAGAAATAGTAACAAGTCATAAACATTCTCAAGGACTTTTCAGAACACATAAAACATTCTGAAACATTAATCTACGAAACGCCCTATGGAATCATACCAAGCTCATAATTCTTAATTACCACACAAAAACGAAACAGACAAACACGATGTACATCAACTGCCTAACCACTATCTTCATACTCCTAACCCTCACAACCGCCTCCCCTACCTCACCCCTCTCCCGCCGCGGCCTCCCAGGCGCCTACTACACCTGCACAGGCCAAAACTTCGCCGGTCAATGCAGCTGGACACAACCCAACACAGAATGCCACATTCAAGGCTCACCGGGTGGCATCGCATCGCTCGGCCCTGACCCAGGCTCTTTTTGTACGCTGTATACTAGGTCTGATTGCATGGGATACGTGGTGAAATATGTGAGGTTTCCGGGCAATGCGGCAGTGCCGAAGTTTGGGAGCTTTGAGTGCGTGAAAGAGGGGAACGGGAAGAGAGAGGCCGAGGGGAATGTGGGGGTAGGATATATGGAGAAGGGTGTGAAGGTGGTCGAGAACGAGGGGAGGGAGGAGGGGATGATCGGGGTGGAGAAGGGGGTCTATTACTAAGATGCAGAGTGGCTGTATTTGCCGTGGAGAGAGGCTTTCTGGCGTGCTTTGGGGGGATTCGGAGGACTCCGAGACCTGGTGTTGTGGATATTTTACATTCATCATATTTCTTCCTTTCTTGTTCCTTCTTGGAATATTTTATCACTTTATACGGCTACAAGGCCGTCTTTTCCGCTTCAACACCAAAGTCTTTGGGTCGTTTCATTAGTACGTATTCCTGACGCTCTGAATAATGTTGTCGATGTCCTCTCCATTACCAACCGCCCGGGCCCTGGAACCAGTAACTACAACATGTTGCAGAGCTACCCTCAAACCCCAATACAAACTTCATTTTATCCTAAGGTGACATCGCGCATGTTGCTGCAAGGCAATCTTACATAAGGTGCGTCCCTAGGTGAGGAGACACACCGTGTCGCGAGACAAGTTTGCACTTCGGACCTTCGGCGCTACCCTATTTGCAGGTTTGTAAAGCTGTCGTTAGTCTATCAAAACTAAATGGTGATTGCTCCTTACGATAATTAGCGTCCGATGTAAATCGCGGCTATGTTGGCCCTGCTATCGATCGGTTTGTTACCGTCGTCAATCAACTCGTCAACTACACCCCCTGTCCATTGCCGACTTTAAGGACCACTTCAGCGCTCGGAGGGTTGTAGAGAGAGCGCGACGAAGGAAGATCTATTGTCTAGGCTCGAGAGATCACTCCGACGTGGGAGTGAGCATGCCGGGAGCCCCGTAGTGCGAAGCAAGAGATCTCTGGAAACGAGCCCAAGCTGGCGGGATGCGCTAGTGCATCTCGGCATGCAGTAGCGTGCTCAGATATCTGCGCAGCTGTGGCGCACCCCGCTGCGCTTCCTGATGAGTCCATAAGCGGCTCCTTTACTTCAAACCCCGCCCTGCGACCAGTATAAGGTTAGTCCGTCTCTAGGGATGAGGTGTTAAGCTTGAGCGCTTTGCTTGTGACAGCTGCCGTCCGCTCAAGGACGACTGTCGCTTTGATACCAAGCATACGACAGGAAGCGGTATCTAACCGTAGCCCGTGTGACTAAGTGGAGAACGGATACACACTGCTTGTGTTCGTAGTTAAATCACATCGGATGGTTTTGAGTGCAACTATCCAACAATCGCTGCACCGGTTACACAATTCGCACACCAGCTCTCAACCTCTTAACATAACCAGTTCGAACCATTCCTACTCCAACCCTCGTGTACTCTCCATCTTCCTTCGTCGGCACAACAACCAGTATGTAGTAGTGTTTCTTGCGGATGCCCTCCTCCGTCCGTCCAATCACAACACAATGGTCTCCGTGACCGCTCTCCCCGCCTTCCACATCATATTGGATCCACCCTTTTGCTCTTCCGAAGAAATTGGAGACCGTGTAACGATCACCGTCTGGCTTTAGAGTGACGTACCGAAATTTTCCCACATCGGCGATCAACGCAGCAGAGTCGCGCTCAGCATCGAAAGCCAGAGCACGAACCCAGCTAACAGAGCCGATTGCAACCTCCATAAATTTGATGCCTCCGCCGCATGCCATCCATGACCACGACGGTACTTGTTGGTCTCCATCGTACACGATGCGCTTCGCGTTACTGTCTGACGCCTGCCACAATAGATTCCGGTGAAGATGCTCTTGGAAGATGCCATACCTACTGTTCGTGCACGGTAGCGCGCGTGCAATGCGGACCTCTAACCCCGATGCTGCAACACATCTGTCGGTGTCCTTGGTAAGTCCACGCTTCGAGTAGTTCTCGAACAGAAAGTGGATAAATTCCACAGTACGTCCTCTGCCTGATTTAAGGAGACGGTCTGGAAAGCTTGGGTCCAGTAAGAAATAGCTCTTTCGAGGTGAGCTGAAAATAAGGGTGTCTAGTTAGGTAGTCGTATGTGAACTCAGATAGAGTAGGCTTCTTACCTCCGCATCTTCATAAGGTTTTCGCAGTGCACCCCTTCTCCACACTCCCAGTAGGTCTGATTAGCGCTGAAGTGGATAGTCCGTTTCGCCAAGACCCTCTCTTGCATGACCCAAGCTCGCTTGTTGAGCCCGGCTTGTTCTACATTGTTCTCGAAATTATCCATATGGGTGCAGATACAGACTTGATTACCTCCGGCGTCTTGAACACGCACGTACTCATCGCCTCTGTTTCGGGTGAGGAACCCTGCGTTCGAATCGACAGCCGAAGTTGCAGCAATTGTGCAGTAGGCCGAGGCGAAGACGTCCTCCATATGACCAGCTTCGCGCTTCCAATCTTCCGCGTTCCACTAGATGATGCACAGTGAGTCAATCCAGAGATACTGGATACCTAGCTCCCGGGTCACTCGGACTGCATCTTGAAATGTCTTTGGTAGCTCAGAGAGACTGAATCCAGTCCGTCGTGCATTGATGTTGCTATTAGTGGTGCAGTATCGAGGATCGTCCTTTGTTAGGGGATGGTCGCCCCAGCGATAAGACAACGCAGTATACTTCACGCCTTCATTCTCTTGAGGGACATAGAGACGTAGAAATTCTAGATCGGCATGTCCAATGTAGATTAGCCTAGTTGGCGATGCTCCTTGGGATATGAGGTTCTGTTGGTTGCAAGCGTGGGTTGTGTCGCACCATTCGAGCCAGCTTCGAAGGAGCGCAAAGCGCGCAGCGCTTTCAGGGCCAGGTAGAACCGGGAAGCCGATTAGGATATCATCTCTGTTAGGGGATAGGTACTCTGTACTCAAGACAGGTAATAAGCAAAGGGTGTTTTTAGCACACTAGAGGGGCTAGGGACACTAACCCACGTCAGAACAAAGCCTCAGCATACGCGGGCCTTCACGGCCGAGTCGTAGTGCCGCGCCATCTCGATAAACACTAAGGTAAGCGTTCTCGTCCTCGTTCTCGCGAAAGCGTTCAGCGGTCCGGACGAGTAGTTTGCAGATCGCACAGCTTCTCGAGGCGACGCGAATCTCGGAGAGGCGAGCTTGAGAATTCCGCTGCTCGGTTACAGGATCTACCAAGACACTGCAACATGCGCAGGGCTGAACAGCGCTAGAGTAGCCCTGTAGTCTGCGTTCAGGCAAGACCCCATGCAATCTTCTAGCGAAGTCGTTGTCGAAAGTAAATGACCAGCCTGGCTATCCCAAGGTTATTGTAATTCGCACGAGCTATCCGCGACGCACTAAAAGGGACTTACATCCTATACCACCAGACACCAGAGTTAGCAGCCGCCTCGCGCATCCACGTTCGCAGGTCGACTTAC
>ML975379.1:0-74311 GCA_010015605.1 Decorospora gaudefroyi
AGGATATATCAGACGATCGTTTGCTCTTCGGTACAGGTAAGCTTTAGGCGGTTAGAGAGAGTATCAGCGCGGAACAGTATTCCTCTAGCGCGTTAATCGAGGACCCGGCGTTTGACGTTAAAGGCCTTAGCAGCAGCCCAGTGGCTTCGGAAATGGCCAGCTCTATAAGCTGCAAGGGCAAGCTAAAGTCTCCCTTCATGTTCATGCAAGAACGCGTTGCGTGGTAGAGGCATGAGGGATAAAGAGTAGATAGTGGGGGCTTGGCATGTTTTGGGCGGTTCGATGGGTTGGGCAGCTCGATGGTGGAATACGTTATAACTAGTTACAATAGTTATAGAGATACTGGTGAAGAGTGCTGTATGCCGCGGCAACTCCCTGTGAGTATGCACTGTAACGTCTCCTGCATGCTATCATTTAGTATTAGCGTCGGCAGCTACACAGTAGTCGCAAAATCCAATCAGCCCACTTCGAGTGGCTATGTAATAATTATTACTTCTGCCACAGTGAAAGGACTACGCCCGTAGGAGTCGAGTGGTCCAATTGGCCAGCACCAAGGGGTGCAACGCTGATCAGCCGCCCTAGCGGACGGGTCGTTACCGGAGCCACATGGCCATGGCTTCGGCGCCACTATTGTGAAACGGCGACAGTCTGGCGCATCTTCTGGAAGACTGGCGGGGATCCTCGCTTTGCTTCGAGAAGTCGCGCGATTCATTGTGCTCCCGGACAAACGGATAGCGCAGGACTTCCAAGGTTCGATCACGAAAGCTACACTCACCTTCTGTCCCGGCGGGGATCCAAGTCTCAAGACGCGATTGCGCGCTACACAGTACATTGCGACTGGAATCGCGGTCAAGATAAATACGAATGACAAACCGTACCATAACATCTGGCGCTGCTGCTAGCAATGCGCTGATGCCCATGGTGGGTCTTCAAGCTCGGGCGTGGCTCCTTCAGGCTTCCCCCCATCTCATATCCGGTATGTGAGCTTCTTGCCGACAGATGGGTATGCGACATCCGGTCTAGGTTGAAGGAGCGACCCGGTGGTTAGGATTCCAAACGGAACTAGGAAACAATAATGCCAGCATGTCCGATTCAGTCTGGCAGAGGAAGAGCTGCTATCGTCGAGTCGTGAATCGTCTTCCGTGGTACCCGGAGGATTCTGGGGATGCGTTCTAAAGGTCAGGTCGTCTTAACACGCATCCGATGACTATTCTCCGTGCTATTCGGTGGTAATAAAGGTAAGGCGAAACTACTCGATGCAGGACAACCTAGGACTAGTCAGGGTGCATATCCGCGAACTTCCACCGCTCTTTTGCAGATTGCCCAAATCCCCTTGCCTTGGAACGGGGCGAAGAGATCAGCTGGGCATCTGCATGTCTAGGGCCGGAGCATGCTTCACCGTGGCAGATCGCGGAAAGTGACGATCGGTCGCTGTTGTGTCAAACCATTCCTACAGAGACTTGTGGCGCGCGCAGAGGGCTAGGACTGGTTACATCTTGTGACGTGGGATTGACCCAACACAATGGTAGCCTGGTAGGGTAAAAAGCAAAACTCCGTGGATGACCTGAACTCGGGTTTCGTGTTGCATGTGCATTGGTTGTTACCAGCAAAAACACACGTCCGTGCCGCGTTGCATGCATGCTTCGCTTAGCCTACTTGACTAGGTAGCATTACTCCGCGCGGGATCTTACGATAAGCTGGGAGAGGCACTTTTGCAAGTACGGAGTACGTTATCGAGTAATTGAAAAGGCGGCGACGTCTAGCAATGCTGCGGCTGTCAGTGGCTGAGGAGGTTGTCGTCGTTTCAGACAGAGTCAAGCCACGGGATACCGGATGAGGAGAGGCACGCAGGGCACTCCGTTGTTATTCCAAGAGCCACTCATGAGTTTGAGTGCCGTAAGCGGACAGTTGAAGGCTTACAAAACTCACGATACTCTTACTCGGCATCGACTCTTCCCATCAACTATCTTCTTACAATAGCCGGGAAGGCCAATGAAGATGATCCTGTTCACCGCCTGAGTGAAGTCTTCTTTGCCAACCGTCAGGGGGAGCCCGTTGCAGGCAGACCGTAGCAATCTTGGAATGTCCGAGTCGTACCGCGCAGAAGCTCGCGCAAGGGAAGCCGCAACTTCATTTGCATGCGTCATGGCTCCTGACCACCGCGTTAGAGCGCGGCAGTTACCAAGCTGGGCCTGAGTATGGTACGACACGGCGTACGCGACGAGAGAGGCGTCTACCTACCTGTACCCAACTCTTCTAGGTAGGCTTCACGTCATACATGAGAGACCTGAGACCGCCAATAGCCGGCTACCTAGTGGCAACACTTGTCAACCACGGAAATTTCATCTACGAGCTGCAAAAAGCTCACACCAAATGCGAATGGGATGTTAGACTAGGGCTGAATAGACCCTAGTCAAAAAGTGCGAATTATTCCAAGTACCTAAACGGCCCGCCGCGCTTGGTCGCCGAAGCGGCATCTTTCTTCTTGGCTCGAGCACGCTACTTCGTCTAAACGTTCGGCACCCGTCGTCCAGCGCAAATGACAGTACCGTAAATCCAACCATTGCTTCGTCGCCTCGAGCATCCGCCGGCTCATGGAAGGAGGCTGATCGCTTTCATTCGCTGCGCTGCCGTACCCTGTCATCCCACTCCTTTTTCCCACGTTCACACCTCGAGCAGGAGAATCCGCACGTGTCATCATGGCAGCGAAATTACTACCCTGACGGTAGGTCGCTTCTCGCATCATGACACTACTAAACCGTGTTGGCATTTTTTGCTTGCAGGGTTAGCCATTTACTTAGCCTGGGCATGATAAAGCCCATTCTACATCTCCCGTCTCTCCCACCACTACTGTTTACCCGACCACATATCCCTCCCTTTTCGAGTATCAACTCCCCTGGTTCCTGGGTTTGTGGGTCAACGCCGTTGCTGTCAATCTCTCTAGTGTGTCTCCGCCGACGGCCCACTAACGTCTATTCCATCCTTTCTGGACTTCTTCTTCTACGTTTCGTTTCCCCAAACCCACTTCATCTTCTTTTCACACCATTCCTCATGCTCAGTCGTTGATTGTTGACAATGGGCTTCAATCCAGACTCCAAGGACGCAAGACTGAGCGCGCTACCCGTCGACGGGGGAGCGCTCCAACCCACCAGCTCCAATCGATCAAAAGCCGCAGAGGCAGCCGGGAACAGCCAGAATCGAAGCATCATGGCCACAATCGCGGACGATGACGACCGGCTACTGGTGCGCATTGGATATACTCCTGTAAGCCCCCCACTTTCTCTCCCGAGAACATTATTGGCCAACACTATTCGCAGGTGCTACAAAGACATTTCTCAAGATGGTCAACAGTCTCGTATGCGATCTCAATTCTAGGTGTGCTGGGCTCGGTACCCGCCACGTTTGGAGCCCCCATGAGTTCGGGAGGCCCAGCAACAGCAGTGTGGGCTTGGTTCATTGGCAGTGTCATGGCATACTGTATAGCCAGTTCAGGTACGTTCAGCCAAAACAAACATCCTACAAGAGCCCACCAGCTAACGACCATTCCCAAGTTGCTGAACTGGTATCCGCATACCCAACGGCTGGAGGAATGTACTATGTCACAAAACACGTTGTACCCCCGAAACACGTTGCTCCCTGGGCATGGATCATTGGGTGGTGTAACTTCCTCGGTCAAGCAGCAGGTGTGGCGAGTCTGGCGTACACGATTTCACAGATGATATTGGCAACTGCCGTCATGCACACCATGGACAATGGTGAGGCTGTTTTCGAACCGTAAGAGAAGCCCCACTACTGGAATGACCTGCAGCAGCTTACCGATGACTGCAGTGAAGCCTATCAGACGGTCCTATTGGCTATTTTTGTGCTATGCATGTTTGGCACCATCTGCTCATTCCCGACGAATTGGCTTCATCGCATTATCTTGTGGTTCGCCCCTATCAACAGTAAGTGGACTGACCAAGTCAATCTCGTGTAAGTAACTGACACGAAGATACAGTTATTGCATCAATCTGCATCTGCATCGCCCTTCTCATTCTCACACCGAACAAACAAAGCCCACAATGGGTGTTTACAACAGTTATGGATGGCTCCGGCTGGGGTAGCAAGGGATTCTCTTTCCTTCTTGGGTGGGTTACCATCCCAACGACCCTTACACTCCTGATCCGCTTTTTCTAAAATACGCGCAGCTTCCTTTCCGTGGCATGGACAATGACCGACTACGACGGGACAACACAGTAGGTCAGCCCTATGCAGCTTGCATGTCAGCCAATCTAATCGGCGTTACACAGCATGTCGGAAGAAACACACGATGCCGCCATTCGCGGGCCTGTAGCCATTCGCGCGGCCATTCTCGTGTCCGGTGTAGTAGGCTGGATGCTAACCGTCACCTTTTGCTTCTGCATGTCAGACTACGATGAGATTATGGCGACGCCGACGGGCCTGCCAGTCGCACAGATCTTCTTCAACGCGGGCGGCAGGACGGGCGGGACCATCATGTGGTTCTTCGTCATGCTAGTCCAGTTCTTCACCGGCTGCAGTGCCATGTTGGCGAATGCGCGAATGGCTTGGGCCTTCTCCCGCGACGCCGCGTTTCCCTTCTCGGGGTAAGTTGCCGAATCCAATTGTTTTTTTTTGCGCAAGTACATGAAGAGAGAGAGAGAGAGAGAAAGAGAGAACAAGAACGCAAGCTGACATGTGCACACTTTTTAGTTTCTGGAGCAAGGTCAATCGCTACACGCATACCCCCGTCAACGCCGTCTGGCTCGTCGTCGTCTTCTGCAGCTGTCTGGACCTGATTGGCATCGGCAGCACACTAACCATTACGGCTATTTTCAACATCACCGCTCCGGCATTGGACATCAGCTACATCGCCGTCATCATCGCACACCGATGGTACGAAGGCACCGTCGTCTTCCACCCGGGACCCTACACCATGGGCCGATGGAGCAAGCCGGTCAACGCGATTGCAGTGACGTGGGTCATCTTCATTAGCGTCGTGCTCTTCTTCCCTACCGTCAGGCCGGTCAGGGCAGACAACATGAACTATGCTGTCTGTGTGGCGGCTTTTATCGGCTTGTTCAGCACCGTGTGGTGGTTCTCCGGTGCGAGGAAGACGTACATTGGTCCCCGCACGAGCGATACGATCGATATGCTTCCACCGGAAGACCCAGAGGACATTCTCAGCGACTATGGTACGCCGTAGCCTGGAACCAATGGCCGCCACATCGTTTCTGCACTTTGGAAAACACAACATTGGCAGTATCGCTTACAAGATTACGACATTTATGAACCTCAACATTGGTGGAACTTTTCGGAGCTTTGAGGAGTTTGACTCGGATCTCGCACATTTCCTTTCTACTCTAGCATCGTTACCTTGATCAAAATTTTGCGAATCTTGTCTTTTTTTCCTACTCTCCATCGCGACTAACTATCCAAGTCGCATATAGACGGGCAAGCAAGCAAGGGGCGGGGGCGCGCGGAAAAAAAAAGGGTACTCAAAATCCAAAGGAACAACCATAGAACAGGAACAAGGAACGAAGAAAGAAAAAAGAGATACCCCCAAGAATTACAATCGGTAGCGCTCGAAAAAAGAAAGAATCCCTTTTTTTTTATATTACATACAGTACGATATGCCGTTCATGAGCCCACAAACACAAGAACAACAACAAGAACAACATGCAATGCAATGCAAGTCATCCCCCGCCCTCGACCCCACCCCCTCATCATTCACCCATCACAATATTACCAAGAGCTTCAAAACACAAATACACAAGGCATGACACTACTTCCCCACGGCTCGCTGCATGGCCACTTCATACGTGCATATGCATGCATGCATGCATGCAACTAGCTCCCAGCAACCACCTACCTAGGTAGTCCCTGTCGACGTACGTATGCGAGAGCGAGAGTGTACTTAGTTTCCTCGTGCTGTGCTCGGCTGAGTTACTGCCGGGCTTCCCCGCGACGACGGTATGGAAGGTGGGGTGGAGATGTGGGTAGTGTAGGATTTGATAGGGTGGCAGTAGGATCATTTTTGGGTAGGTAGATGCCAGATGGCGCTATAATAGGAATACGTTGAACGGGTCTAGTCAAGTAGATTTGTAGTCTTAGTTGAATATGTAAATGTGGAGTTTGGCATTTCAGGTACTAAGCTATACCATAATAAGAAGGAATCGGTAAGGTAAAGTCGACACAAAATGTCGAGAATGGAGTAAATACCTAGTAGTACCTCAGAAAACCTTGGAACTTGGTTGGAAATCGGGTAGAGAGTACTAGGTACTGTAGTATTCTAGAAGCGCCGCTTAAAGGTTCTTTAGGCGGAAGGGACAGAAAGTCTAAAACGATATACATAAATATATAAATGGGAGTCGAGTGAAACGTTATGGGGCGTAAAAGTGAGAAAGGAAAAGAAAAAGAGACCTTCCTTCTAGCTCCAAGGTTTCTGTCTAAATGCCGCCCGGCGTCGAGGAGGTAGGAGAGAACGATTTCTTTTCTGTTTATTGTCTTCTTGGTGTGCCGTAAATGTCGTTTGCGTTTGTTGGTTTGCGCATTGGGTGTCAGCGCTGTCCGCTCGCTCGCTCTCCTTTGCATGTATGGTGTACGACCTTCATTCCGCCGTTCTAGACGAAATAACCCTTCCGAATCGGCCATGTGCTCTGCTGCCGTGCAACGACACGCATCATGTCGTCCCGCCACGCAGGCAAGCCCCAAAAACGAAACATGCATAGTACTCTACTCCTTTGGGGCCTCGCTTGCATTCGCTCTCCAAAGGGCCTCTCTACGCGAGCCAAGTCGACACCAGTCGAAGCTCCAGCGCCCGTCGCCGCAACAACCCCTCTACAACAGACGTTTTATGACCGTCCCGTACCCGAGCGCGCGAGCTCCTTTATCCGTATCGCGGGCATCTTGCTGAAGCGT
The DNA here is from genome assembly GCA_010015605.1 of Decorospora gaudefroyi. Lineage (NCBI taxonomy): Eukaryota > Fungi > Ascomycota > Dothideomycetes > Pleosporales > Pleosporaceae > Decorospora > Decorospora gaudefroyi. Next base: position 6,919 of record ML975379.1, read on the forward strand.
CTGCTATTTGTTGTCGAAGAAGATTTTGCCGAGGATGGTGATGAGGCATAGACGTATTCGCCGTCGACGTATTGCGCTTCGCTGATGAAGGTTGTGCGTTTTTCGCGTCGTGTGTAGCGTTGTTCCAGACGGTAGAGTTCGAGTCCTGGTGTTGGGCTGGCGGTTAGTCAAGTGTGCGTGGATGGGGAGGAGGGGTACACGGCAGGAGGGGGGCCGGGGTGAGACGAAATGGGGGAAGGGAAGCGAGGTAAGACATACGGGCTTGTAGTCTTTCGATGAGACCCATTGTGTGTGTATGTAGACCTGGTTTGTGGTGCTGGTTCTTCTTCTTTCTGGGCGCCGAGATAAATGTCGTGATAGTGGTTCCAGAAAGTGCCGAGCGGCGAGGGGTTTGTGTCGTAGATATGCCGTGAATTGCGGATGTGTTGACGGCTGGCTCCCGTGTCTCGTTTTGATGCGGATGAAGTGTCGGATTCGAGTCTAGGCGAAACAGGCGTATGTGTACGCGTCCCGGAGAGCGTCACTGTAATGCGCTTCACTTCGATTGCTGTTCGGAAAGGTGGAGTCGGCACACAACGGTGAAGAACGAGTGTCGAGATAGATAGCGAAGGACTGGCGGGGGAAGAAGGATCGGATAAAAAGAAACGAATGGCTGGTCGAAGACGGCAGACGGGACAACGACCACGGTGTACATACCTCCTCCCTCCTCGGGTACGCTGTTGGGGCGCGGGACATCTGCTAGGCGTTCCAGGTTTCATGCACTGGCAGTTCTCGAAGCCCAAGGCGCATGAATCGGGGTTTAGCGATCCATGGCCAGCCAAAAAGGGCCAACCTTGCCAAACCTAGACAAGCCATTCGTGCCGGAGTCGCGGGATTGCGACTCGCGTACCCCACTGTCGTTATTGCGCTCAGATTGCTGGATATACTAACTTATGGTACTGTGAGCGTGGTTATTATTGCAAAACAACGTGTTCCCATGGACATGGTAGCATACGGATACAAAACGGTTTGCAACTGTTCGCAAATGATTGTCAAAGATTTCGCGGCTCTTAACAACGCATTATTAAGCAATTCGGAAACGTCAGGTCCTCCGGCAGCCGAGTCAGTCCGTCACGTGGAAACCAGGGGTTCTTGAATCCCTTCGGAGCAAAGACCCAAGTTCTGACCGTGCTGGCGCCACCACCCTCTTGGCAACAGACGCTCGCTCCAGGGGCACAGGGCGCATTGAAAATCATCGCAAAACAGACCCATGTGCATGCACTGGGTGGCAATTGATGATACCGAGGGTAATGGAACGCAGGTCAAGCACCAGTTGACGTTCCCTTTGAAATAGGTACTTGGATTGCTTTTACCGAGTAGCTGACCGAACGACAACCCAACTTCCGCCCTACGTGTCGTAGATCTATATAGCCCTACTATGCTCCGTGCTCCAGGCGAAAATGCTCGACTACTGCCTCTCCTTCTCGCAGTTCCACGTTCAACCCGTTAGCTTTGTACCCGAGACTCCGGAACCGTTCCATCGACAACCGCAATCGCACCAACATTGCCGGCATCTGCAGAACCGTTTAGCAAGGCGATGACGGAAACGACGTCGGCAGGTTCCAGCAAATGCCAGCTCGCCAGCGTTTGCTTCGAACTGGCACCGACCGTCACCGAGAAGACATGATCTGGGGGCAGTTTGGACTGTCGCAATGAACGGAACATGTCTAGAAATTGTCAGTAGGCAAATAGGCGATCGAGATGTGGACTGCATACCTTCGTCCGTAAAGTCGTCGCCCATGCAGAGAACAAGCTCAGGCGCCTGATCCGGACCATCGCCGTATTCCAGAACCAGCCGTTTGGCAATCTCGCCCTTGTTCACGAATGTCGGACGAACCTCGAGATTAGCTTTGCCTGTCATGACCTCTACATCGTACTTCTTTGCCACCGTTCTCTCGAGATGCTTCTGACACTCGCGAGCCTGGAACGCACCGTACTCTGGATCAGCTCGCCGATAATGCCATGTCACCGCAATCTTCTTGCGCTCGATGAAGGAACCTTTTCCACGGTTAGTGTTACATTGTTTGGGCGGATATATAGCAGCCTTACCTTGTGTCTTGTCGGTGTAATGCTGGAACACATCGAGCACTTCGGCTTGCCAACTCATATCTGTTGTCTCGGTCAAATTCTCCCACTCCATACTCCGTGGATGTCGCATAAAGCTGCCGTGCTCAGCACTGAAACCAAGCTCGGGAATATGGCCCATATGGTCGTCCAAGAAGACCTGGTCTCGACCACTAATGATCCAAACAGCGTTGGCGGGGTCTGCGGCCAAAGTCTTGAGCGTCCTGATGACACGATCGGCTGGAATGGCCTGATGTGGGTCCTTGACAATGGGCGTCAGAGTGCCATCGTAGTCGAACATGAATAGCCGCTTCTTTGCCTGCCGGTATTGGAACAGGAGTTTGGCCCGGTCCAACGCTGGTGTAGCAAAGGTCTGGTCGAAGGAGGACAGGTTGGTCAACAGTCTCCTCAAGTACTTGTTCGTCCACGCCTGGATATTGTTCTCTACCACGTGCTTGTAAAGCTTACCATGGAACTTTGCGCGCTGCTCATCACTCTGTTTGAGGGCATTATTAATTGCGTCAGCCACGCCGCCCATATCCCAGGGATTGATATGGCTTGCCCCGCCCAAGGAGCTTGAAGTGCCAGAGAATTCCGAGAGGATGAGTGGCCCGTGGTTGTCTTTCTGACATATAATGTATTCCATGCTTGTGGTGTTCATACCATCACGCACACTGGTGATGAGAGCGATGTCTGCGATGCGAAGCAGAGCAAAGTATTCCTCTCGGGAAAGATACTGGGGAAAGTGACGCACGGGCGTGAAGTCGAGGGTGCCATACAGGCCGTTAATCCTAGCCCCAAGGTCCGAGATTTTGTTCACCACCTTTTCTTGTGCACTGTCGCTTCTGCCGGTGTGAACGCCGCTCGGACTGGTAACCTGGATGAGAACAACCTTGCCTTGCCACTCGGGATACTTTTCAAGGAACATTTCGAAAGCCTGGAGCTTTTGGACTACTCCACGGACAGCGTCTAATCTGTCACGACCCACGATGAGCCTCTTTCCTGCATACATCTCGCGGATACCCTTGATCCTCTCGTCAATTTCGGGGTCGCCAAAAGCTTGGCGCTGGGTCGAGACGGCGTTGATGCCGATGGGAAACACATCCACTGCCACATGAGCGCCAAAAGCATCGACACCTGCAGAGGAGGAATCGAAGCCTAGAATTCTAGTGCAGCAGGAGGAAAAGTGGCGTGAGTAGCTGTATGATTGGAAGCCAATCATGTTGGCGCCCAAGATACCCTCCAAGATCTCTTTGCGTCTACTAAGACATCTGTAGAATTCGCTGCTGGGGAAGGGAATATGGAGGAAGAAGCCAATGTAGATGTTCGGCAGCCGCTGGCGAAGGAGACTAGGCAGCAACATTAGGTAGAAGTCGTGTACCATGACAATGTCGCCCGGTTTGTAGATCTCAAGGATTCTGTCTGCGAACAGCTTGTTCATTCGGTAGTAGTCTGCCCACGATTTCCGCGCAGCGCGTCCATCAGCCGGCTCATTCTGCTTGTAATGGAACAGCGTGTAGAGCTCATGTTCAGCATACGTGCGCCACTGGTTCTGGTTTTTCAGGATATATTCGTCTTTGCCCTCGTCCACTTCATCAACCAACCAGACCGGCACAATTCTGCCACCGTGGTCGCGTTCAAGCTGTTTCTCTAGTCTTTCTCGGTCCTCGCGGCCGATGCGGAAGTCACCTGAGCCTTGGGGTACCTGTGTCGGATGCTTAGGATCCACAGGAATGGGCGCAGCAGCTTTGTTGACGGGTAATTGCGTAGTTGCAACAGCGGCCGTCTTCGCATTTGCTATCTCGCCCGTCCAGCCCACGAGTGTGTGATTCCAAGGAGATGAGGTGGAGGCCAGATAAGAGAAGGAGTCGAACAAGGCGGAGGTTCCCCGTCGCGGATTTAGCTCCCAGTCGTTGCCCTGGGAGTAGCCGAGGCTATAGGGTATAGCAAACGTTGCACTGATGATGCGGCCACTGAGGTTGAGCTCAGGGTGTGCAGCGCGCGGGTCTACGTCTACCAGATCATGCTTGGTAGCAGGGTCGGGGACGTCGCTCAATCTGCTCTGGACCTCGTCGCCGCTATGCGCTCCCGCTGCCTTCTCCACAGTCGCGCCGGCGCCGTCGCGTGGCTGCTGGCTCGAAAAGTACGAGTTGGCGCTCCATGAAGGCCCTGGTGTAGCTTGCTCTGGGTCGAAGGGTAGCTTGTTGTCTTGCTCCTCGGCGCCTTCGTCGAAGTAGGCCGTCTTGCCGGAGAGGTGGACACCGGGCGTGACGGGGACCTCTACCACATCGGAGTGGAGCGCGGGATGTGTGCTTTCGCGAGGCTCGATCTGGGGCCGTCGGGCCTGGTCGTTCGGGGCGGAGGCCATTGTGCAAGTGTATAGGCACGGGATGTTGTCTATATGTAGTTGTTAGGTTCAGGTCGGCGGAGAAGGTGAGGGCAGGTAGCAATGGCGCAGGCAATTGCAAGCATGGTCGTAGCGCTTGTATACGTATGCCGGCGCAATCCACGGTAAGGCTCGGAATCTTACCTTGCTGACTTGCAGACGCAGTGAAGGGTCTTGCGCTACGGCTGTCACAAAACTCGCGAATCGGTAGGGACCGGGACGGGGGCCGTGGATGAGGAATGAGCGCGAGGGGCCACGAAACATACGCTGGAAAGCGAACAGAGAGGTTGGGGAGGGCTACAGAGGAAGAAAAGCTGGCGGTGGTGGAAGCCCCGTGGGATGGTTGTTCATGCCCCACCACCAATGGCTGTGACGTTTGGAACCGAGCTGCCCGGACGGTGTGGTAGATAGCTACTGTATATATTTTGTAGCGTCTTGCGCGCAGCAACCAACAACAAGGATAGCCGACAATGGCCTGTCTGCGCTCTCTTGCCGGTCTGCGAGGCTTTGCTGAGACGGTCAATATGATGTCAGCCAGCTTTCATACCGGATGTGGGTGGGCCTACCGTACAACTGCGAGCGAAGAGGGGTACCTGGCCTCAGTGCTATTCCGCCCGTTTACACGCTTCCGAGACAAGTTGACAGATTTGAGCACGCCGCACGCTGCACGACTAAGCCGTGCAAACCCGATTCCAAATTCAGATCAGACGCCCGGGGGTCGTAGGCAGTGCAAGGCGCCCGCGGGAGTGCCTGTCCTGATGTCCGCCGTAGTGTCGTCTAGGTACGCACGTACGGTATCTACCACCTACTGTGTATAGTACCACGGTACATAGCCCTGTCGGCCCGAGACGGACTAGATGCTTGGCACAAAGACGCGCAAACTGGAAGAGACAATTGATGTGCGTGTCGAGCGACAAACCAGCAGTCCACCCCGGACTTCCTCATGCCGCCCTCCCGCCTGATATGTCGCGCCCATAACCGCTTCACCCCGTCCATTGCGCTGTGGCAGCATTTTGTCCTCCCCAACCGACCGAGTCCTCACCAGCAGCGCCTTTCTTCTTCGCCGCCTCGAGCTCTGCAGCACGATGCAGACAGCGATGGCGCATCGCCAAATAGTCACCTGGCGGACAGCTCCCAGCCATTGGAAGCTGGCGTCGACAAGACAGAGAAACAGAGCCACAAGCCACACAAGCCACACAAGCCGAGCGCAGAACCCGCATCGAGAGTCCGAAGGATAAAGGCGACGCGGGGTCAATGGCTGCCCAGCAAAGCAAAAGCATCCATTGCTAAGAATATACGACTGCAAGAAGAAGTCTCAAAAGCCTCCCTCGCCGAGACCGACAAGCTGCTGGCTAACGCAAGGGACGCGTTCAAGCGTGGTTTGGACTACACGGGCGTCATTCTGAAGCCCATGATGAATGTCACCCCGGTCAAGGAAAGCGCATTACCATGGTGTCTGCATGCCCAATATAAGGACATGTCGGGGATAGAGAGGTATAGCAGACTTCAGTTGGGCTTGCGCTAGGAGGGACACTGACAATTCCTGTCAGGCTGAAGATGGAAATCGAGAGATTCTACCACTACACTAGGCCGAGCACGCACGAGCAGATCGCACGGAGCTACGTTATCGACGAGGTGCGCGACCACGTCAGAAAAACATTTCGCGAATACGACGTCGAAGTCTTCGGTTCAGAACGGACCGGATTAGCCCTCGCGACATCAGACATCGACTTCCGATTGCTGCGGCCATTGCAAACGTCAGACCCAGTGAAGGCGATATTCCCACCACCGACCGAGGAACGAAACGCTGGCAAGACTGCACTGTATACGCTACTAAAAAGGTTGCGTGAAAGGCAGGGGTTATTTCTACTACCGAAACTCTTGCACGCGCGCTATCCGCTCATTTCCGCCCAACATGAACCGTCGGGACTGGATATTCAGGTCGTCTTGGCGAATGATACCTTGTTGTCGAGAGTGGTTATGCAGGACTACATGGACGAATATCCCTATCTTCAGTCGCTGCATTGCATCATCAAGGTCATATTTGACGTGCGGGGCCTATCAGACCCTTATCTGGGAGGCTTTGGGTCGTACTCGCTCTTCATGATGGTGGTTGCCAGCATAAAACACTCGCCGCAACCCATCAACAATGCCGCAGAAGGACTTGTCCACTTCCTCACTTTCTGGGGCAAGTTCGACACGAGGAAGCATGGCATCTCCATCGAGCCAACTTTCCTCTTCGACAAGGCAAAACATGCCGTGGTAACGGATACGACCAAAAGCAAGCTCAAGGTAACCCGTCTCACTCACCACTACCAACTTTCGTTGACTGACTGACACCAACAACAGAAGGGCGAAAACAAACCTCTCCCCTCGTACATGCTCTCCCTCCGCGACCCAGCCGACGAAACAAACGACCTTGGCCGCAAAGCCATAATCATCAAGCACGTCCAAACCACGCTGAAAGCCTTATCCCACCAACTAGACAAGGACGTGCGAATGAACACCCGACACAGCCTCCTCGGTCCCATGGCCGGCACTTCGTACATGATCTCCTTCGCGCGCCGCAAGAAACTCCGCACGTACGGAAAAGAAACACTGGACCGGATTCACGCCTCGCTTCATAAAAAGGCAAAGGCCGTCAGGGACGGGCATTCTTTGGAGCCGGAGCGGTATCAGCCCGAGCTCAAGACGCGGATGGAAGATGACGAGACCATGGTGCGGTTGGCCAAGGAACATCGGGATAAGGAGTGGCAGAGGTTGGCCGAGGAGAGGAAGGCGCAGGAGTGGTTGGAGACGTAGAGGGCGTTGGTGCATGGTGTGCCCATGCCTGATATTCGCAATGTATGGCGTCGTAAATGCACAGGACCGGGCTTGACATGCGTCCGCATAGTGATGGTAACGACCAAAAACTCCCTGTTCCCTGCACTATGTCTATCAATCCTTGTGTCACAAGAGTCCCCAAACAAAAAATTCACATTTCGTGCCATGGAAAGAGGAAAAAGAGCCCCGTTCTACCAATAGTGATGGAGTAAGCAAGTAACTATGGGAAACCCCCCCGATCCAGCATGCATGCCGCAGTCCAGCAAACTTTCCGCACATTCCACCATGGCCATACCAGGTTATGTTCTCAATCATCAGCCCCGCCGCCCGGCCTGCCTCACGAGGCCTAGTTATGCTCCTTGTCACCGAACTCTCCTCACGAAAGCCCATGACCCTCGGCCGCTGCCCCTTACCAACCCACATGTCATGCTTCTAGATGGCGTACTTCCGGGTCCACTCGCGCGCGGTCGACTCGTAGCGGGACCGGTCGGTCTTGTAGACGTGTGCGATCTCAGGGACAAGCGGGTCGTCGGGGTTTGGGTCTGTCAGCATTGAGCAGATACTCAGCAGCACTAGAAAAAGAAACTTGTCAGCAGATGATTCCCTTCTTCTCGAGACAAAAAGGCTATTTGAAAGGACTCTTCTTCTTGTTGCGTACCCTTTGAGATGGTCAGAGCAGGGCTCCACTGGTCGCGCAGAATGTCCAGGCAGATGCTGCCGTTGGAGTTGATGTTTGGATGGTAGATGCGCGTGGTGAAGTTGACTTTCGGGGGCTTGAAGGGGTAGTCGGTTGGGAAATGGATCGCTAGGAAGAAGACACCGCCCGAATATGGAGAGTCGCCCTGGGTGCGTTTAGTTTTGGAATCTGGCAGGCTCGTCAAATCTTTTAGCATGTTACGTACAGGACCCATGATAGTTGCTTGCCAGTGAAACTGTCGCAGCGTTAGTTGTGCTTGCTCGTCGTGGCTGCCCACTCCATGGCCATGTTATCGGCGAGGACGGCCGCGGCATCTTGCAGACGAAGAGTGACGTACCAGATCATCTCCGATGGGGCCAGCTGAGCATGAGGACGGAGGGTCACTTTGCGTGGTACGTTAGCCAGAATATACCCCAAGAGCCGTGGTGTGTGCATGGCTACGCCGCTGCGTCGTGCTGCTGTAGCGCCCCTCGCATCCGGTCGCGGCCATGCGAGCAGACGAGCGAGGCTCGCTGTACTCTGGAGCAGGGGCAAAAAAGGGCTTCACGTACCGGCCGAGGTCGGTAAGCTCCTTGTTGATGCGCTTAAGAGCCATGGCTACTGTGTGGGCGTATGGGCGGTCTCGGGTTCGGAGTCGCACGTGTTGGGCTGCGGTTGCGGGCGTTGATGTGGAAGAGTTGAAGTGGGATGTCTGCGCAGGCAAGGCGGTTAGTTAGCGGGGGTCCCAAAGAAAGCGACATGGTGCGGGCGTATCAGCGGAAGCAAGCGCCGCCACACGTCAGTCACGTACCTGTGACTTTCTGCAGGTGAGAGGCAAGCAGGTGAAGTGAGGTGAAGCTGGGTGTCAGGAGGATGACATGGCACTGGCCTGCGCAGGGGCGATTGTATTTATCACCGCTCGGAACCAACCGCAAGAGGCGACACAAGCCGACTGCCCGCAAAATTCACCGCGCCACAGCCTTTCTTCTACCAGGAGCCGCGCCTGGTGGCAACCGGTGGAAGGCTAGAGAAGATGCCTCTCCCTCACGCCTGATCCTTACAGTCGCCCTTTTACTTCATTCACAGTCACCGACCGGTACACATTGGTCCGTATCCGAACGCTCATGCGCGCGGCGAGCGTACGTGCATCGTCGTCGTGCATCAAGCTCTAGTTCGTTTGATCTGCATTTATTTCTATATAAACACCGCCTGCATGCACAACACCTGCAAGCGCCCACGGCTGACAGTACCACGTGAGCATGATTGGATCACCTTCCTCGGCACCGTAGTGGTAGTACAGCGACTGCAGCTGTCCGCCATAGCAGTTCAAACGTCCACCTGAAAGTGGGTACGTACAGCTATCAACAGAACGCCTGCATGCCCGTGATTGCGCGGCCGAGAATCAGTGCTATTATGCCACGTTAGTCAGGACTCAGAACCAACGCAACGGACGGGCCGGAGACTCACCGTGGATATCGCTTTGGCCCTCATACGTCTGCGTCACGAACAGGTTCGCAACATGTCTTCCGATACCGTACTCGTCAGAGACTGCGTTTCCACCAAACACCTCCTGGAGCCTGCTGCTAGTCAGTCGCTGTTCCGCAAACAGTTGGTATAACTTACGTCCGCGCGTTGACCAAGGCTCGGTCGCAGTTCTGCCTCTTGATCATCGAGATCATCTCTGGTGCAGCCTTGCCCTCGTCCTTGAGCCTCCCCACTTGGTGAGCAGCCAGAATACCATATGCAGCATCCGTGGTAGCGTCCGCCAACTTCTTCTGCACCAGCTGGTATTTGGCAATTGGGTTGTTCTTGAACTGCTTCCTCTCCATTGCGTACTCGCGCGTCCTCGCGATGCAGTCTTCCAGCGCTCCGATGGTCCCCCAAGCAATGCCATATCTGGCTGAATTCAGGCAGCTGAACGGTCCTTTTAAGCCCTCCACCTCTGGGAACATGTTTGCTTCTGGCACAGGGCATTCGTCAAGCTGGATCATGCCCGTAATGGATGCTCGTAGTCCGTTCTTGTGTTTGATTGGCGGGGTTTCGAGAGTACCTGGTGGGCATTGATCGCGCTCAATGACAAACCCACGGATCTTACCCGTGCTCTCTAGCTTGGCCCATACCAGCATAACGTCGGCAATGGGCGAGTTTGTGATCCACGTCTTTGATCCGGATAGTGAGTAATAACCCTTCTTTGAAGGATGTGGCTTGGCGACTGTCTCCATCGAGCCCGGGTCTGATCCGTGATTGGGCTCAGTAAGACCGAAGCAACCGAGCAGTTTGCCCTTGGCCATCTGCGGCAGGAGGCGTTCCTTGAGCTCTTCAGTCCCGAACTCTTCGATACCTCCCATAGCCAGAGAACTTTGCACAGAGTAGCCAGATCGATAGCCGGAATCGACCCTCTCGACTGCCCTCGTGATCAGGCCAGCTGCAACACTGCTGACGCCGGCACACTCATAGCCTTGAATAGTTGCACCTAGTAGACCCAGCTCGCCCATCTCTTCGAGTATCTTCCTATCATAGTCCTCATTGCGGTAAGCCTCTACGTTACGTCAGCGGACCGTAGAGACTACTTTCTGATGTCATGTACCTAGCACTCTTGGAAGCATGCGCTCCTGACAATATGACTCAGCTGTCTCGGATATAGCTACCTCTTCGTCTGTGAACAGGCTGCTTGCATTCAGCGGGTCTTTCCAATCGAAGGCTACGGGAGCGTGCAAGTATCGCTTCCCGATAGCGGCGGACCGGGCTGGCGTTTGCAATTGCCTCGCGGCATGTCTGTATACGGGGCGGAGCATATTGGGAAGACAGTGGAGGATGAACAGCTTCTTCTAAAAGGAGAAGTGGTTGTTATATCCCGAGAGCAACTGGATTTTAGTACGCATCATTGGATGATGTTGGCCTCGGGACCCCCACAATCCCAAGAACCGCGGTTCGGATAGGCACGGTGGCAACAAAGCTAGCTGACGTTGTGGCATTGGCATCATCGCCTTTGACATGCGGCAGCCGGGAAGCCTCTGCATGGGGTTGGATGCTCGAAATCCTCCTTGTTGTCTGAGGAGACGCAGCAAGCGATGGCCTGCAATATGTGGGGTAATAATGCAAGACTGGTGGCCGTGGTGCCGTGATCGCGCGTGGTAGGTAGAGTACGCGAACGCGACGTGACGAGCACTGGCGTCACTTTCTCCAGCCTCCAGCGCCGCCTACAACACAACGCTCAATTCACAACACTACACAGAAGAGACAATCAGGATGGGTATCAAGCACCTCTACCAGCTCATTGAAGAGCATGCTCCGGCTGCAGTGAAGAAGGGCGAGATCAAGAACCAGTTCGGCCGCAAAGTCGCAATAGTATGGCATAATAATGTGCAAAACGAACGCAATTGCTAACATAATCAGGATGCGTAAGAATGCATGCCACATCGAGCTCGCAGTATTCCAGTCTAATCAGGTGTAGATCCATGAGCATCTACAGTTTCCTCATTGCAGTCCGCTCCGATGGCCAACAACTCATGAGCGAATCGGGCGAAACCACATCACATCTCATGGGCCTCTTCTACCGCACAATGCGCATGGTCGACAACGGCATCAAGCCCCTCTACGTCTTCGATGGCGCCCCGCCCAAACTCAAATCCGGCGAGCTCGCGAAGCGATTTCAGCGCAAGACGGAAGCACACGCCGCAGCCGAGGAAGCAAAGGAGACGGGAACAGCCGAGGATGTAGAGAAGTTCTCGCGGCGGACGGTCAGGGTCACGAGGGAGCACAATGAGGAGTGCCAGCGGCTGCTCAAACTCATGGGAATCCCATTCATTGTTGCGCCGACCGAGGCTGAGGCTCAGTGTGCAGCACTGGCGAGGGGCGGCAAGGTGTATGCTGCTGCGTCGGAGGATATGGATACCTTGACATTCGACACGCCCATCCTGCTGAGACATCTGACCTTCAGCGAGCAGCGCAAGGAGCCCATCCTGGAGATCCACCTAGACAAAGTGCTTGAGGGCTTGGACATGGAACGGAAACAGGTACGAGGTACCACAAGTCACGTCACCTGAGCCTGTATTGACTGCTTCACAGTTTATCGACCTCTGCATCCTCCTCGGCTGCGACTACCTCGACCCCATCAAAGGCATCGGCCCCAGCACCGCCCTCAAACTCATCCGCGAGCACAAGGATCTCGAAGGCGTAGTCGAGCACATCCAATCGCAATCCTCCAAGAAACTCACCATCCCCGACGACTGGCCCTTCGCCGACGCACGCCTCCTCTTCCTCGAGCCCGACGTGCGCCCCGCCGACGCGCCAGAATGCGACTTCAAGTGGGACGCACCAGACGTTGAAGGCCTCGTCAAGTTCCTCGTCGAAGAGAAGCACTTCAACGAAGACCGGGTTCGCAACGGAGCAAGCCGACTGCAAAAGAACATTAAGACGGCGCAGCAGAGCAGGCTGGAGGGCTTCTTCAAGACAATCGAGAAGACGCCCGAGGAGAAGGCGACGCTGAAGCGCAAGGCCGATGAGAAACTCGAGGAGAAGAAGAAGAAACAGAAGGCGGATGCCAAGGCGAAGAAGCAAGCCAAGGCCAAGCCCAGGACTGCGGGTTGATTTTGCTCGCTGGTGCTACGGATTTGGGTTGAGATTTACGTATGCGTTCAACGGGGGGTTAGCAGCGATATGTGACGTTTTTACGGCGTTTTTTTTTACGAATATTAGCAACTTGGTACGTAACTTAGTGGTTTACTGTATGTCGTGAATACATTACATTTGTTTTTTCGAAGCAAATAGCAAAACTTGTTAATACGCTTGTTTTGTTTTGGTGGTTTTCGAAACGATTCTAGTACTATACCTATACCATTTACCCTCTTCTCTTGACTATGTTCTACCAAGAAATGTTTCGGAAGACATACCTTTGGGAGTGTAAATGTTGTAGATGAACTGCATGCTGTAGATCCCTCCAAGGTTACCCGAGACCCGCTTTGTCGAGTGCCAGAACTCAATGCCAACAACGGATTCATTTTGCTCAAACGTGAAAGTGTGGGTCCTCTCAGCACCAGCCGTTGAGCCCCTCAAGTCTCCCGTGATTGACTCAACGCCATCCGACCAAGTCAACTGTTACCTGTAAAGCATGGTTAGCTGGGCGTTACACTGGCGGACAAAGGATGACTGTGTTCTGGGAAAAGAAAAAGAGAGGAAGAGAAAAGAAAGAACGCTTATCTGCATGGCACAAATGTGGTTTGATTTCTTCCACAACTGGATCCTCTGCAGAATTGCGCGTTCTAGTCTCTCGGGCGTAAGAACGTTCATGTCGGCGTCGGTGAAATAGTCGTCGTAGCCAATGTCGGATTGGCCGGCCAGAGTCTGTGTTTTCATATCCACAATCTTCCTAGTCTCGATGGTTTTGTGTGAATTCCACAAGGGCTGCATGAAAAGCAGACGAGTCAGCAATTTGCGAACAGTGAATGGAGAGTTCTCTTGGGGAGGCATCCCTACTTGGATGGCTTGCATGCCAATATTGGTTCCACACATGTAGAGCGCAAAGCTGTTGATATAGCTGAGGACTCTGCGGGAGCTGTCCTCTAGCGATGCACCCTGGGGCAGCACGGTGCCCGCGGTAATGAAATGGTCGGAATAGAAGTCGCGCCCCAGACCTTGGGGTAAGTTCTGATCGAAGTTTCGACCAAAGTAAGGCGACCAACGACCCTTATTAGTCTGGAATTGGAGGCCAATGACGGAACTGCGTTCATTGCCTTGGGGGAACGTTTCGACATGCATGAACTAGATGCGGCACCAAATCAGCATTTCTCCTCAAGACATCCGCAAAACAGCGCTTGGGTTCTTGATATGTGAACAGTCAGTTCACCGCAGACGACTTACAGTAATGACCTCATCTACAGACGCAAAGAAGCGCTAGTCAGCAGTTGTATTTTTTGCATATGGTGCTGCTCCCGAGTCTACTCACTGTCCAGCAGCCGGAAACCCTCCCATCTTGGATTCCCCGTCGCCCAGCTTGTCGACCCGGCGGATTGTGCCTGGCCACTTTGCCACTCAAAGACAAATTTCCATATCCGCTTGTCGCCGTGGTAAACCCGGATTTCGCGAATTAGGGTCGTTTGGGTCCCCAAAGTCTTGTAGTATGGCTCCTTGCCTATGTGGTTGGTTGGCCTGCCGGCCCATCCACGGATTCGCTTGCGGTGCAGAGCAATCTTGGACGGCGAACGTGCCTTGGACATCACGAGCCACGAGAGGTAATTTCATACCTACCAGCTAACCACAAGCAGAGGCGAGACCACGCGACGAGCTTGACCCGACGACACACCCACACGAACGCTGGTACCAAGCACGATGGGGAAGCCATGGGGATCTACTGTGGTACTTTCGCAAATATATGAAGTGTGTCTCCATGTCAGCGCTGCAAGACGTGGTCCCGTAGATCTTCATGGTAGCCAAGGGGGCTGGGCTGGCTAGAATGCTACTACTCTCCGTCTCGGTCTCGTCCTCTATGCGCTTTGAACAAGGCAAAGGCAGGAAAGGTCTAAAGCCGAGTCCAAGAAATAACGATAGGAGGACAGCTACATATATACTAAGCTAGCTACACTAGCCTTTTGTAACTGTTCAGTCGTTACCCAGGCAGAACCACGACCTCAATATAGGAAGCTACTTGGAGAGGAATTAAAAAAGCTCAGCCAATTCTGAACAAAGTAAACCCAACCACAGGGCGCCGATATCTTTCCAATTTTTTTGCAAGCGGACCGCTGGACATAATATGACAGAAAGGGAGGAGGGGGATGGAGAGAGAACGGTCTGAATGGTACTAGACAGTGCGTCAGCACTTCAGGGATACAGTTACGAGAGAAAACATACGATCCCCCTTTCTTTCTATATCTCTCTCACTCTCTTTTCAGGTACGCCACAACAGACCTAGCGTTTCCTGGGGCTAACAACAACAGCACAGGACCTTGATCGCCGCACCAGCATTACACCACGACGTCGTACCGCAGAGTGCCATAACCCAAGAAACTATCAAAAGAGTAGTGGGAGGGGAGAGCGCCATCAGAAAAAAGCATAGGGTCGCGGCAACGCTTTGTATGTACCAGAGTGCTTCATTTGGCGATGGAGAGTGTACTAAAAGTTCTTTCTGCTTGGCAACCCCTTCTCACAATCCGTGAGCATCAATTAGCTGCGGGATATCTAGCAGACCCAGAGGGAAATGGTGGTTGTATTCGAATTTTCAACAGCCATGTATCTTACAGAGCATGCCAGCAGTACGAGTACGTTGATGACGTGCGTCATATGTGTGGGTCATCAGTCAGCCACACGACAACCAACTTACATGGACGGAACTTTCCATAGCTAGCCAAGGGTTCAATAGTCTAAAATAGGTGCTTGTGCTTGCGTGAGTTTCCATGGTACACAAGCGGGAGGTCTAGAAGAACCGGTCCTATCTTCGCTCAAACTTTGGTACGCCATCCTGTCAGGATGGGCAGCGTGACGCAATCCCGGACTACACACCGGCCTTCTTGTCGGGCTCTGGGAGTCTTGGTTCTCTCCCATTCACATCACCCCGAGATTGTCTAGGCTCCAGACAAGGCTATTGAGCAGTACTACCTAGCTTCCACCGGACCAAAGGGAGATTTTAACCATGAGAGTGGGGTGACGGAAACCAAGGCCGGAGCAGAAGCATCAAGGATGGCGCAATGGTAACATTGCGCGATTGAGGTCGAAGAAGATGCAAAGGGTATACACCAGTCCAACAAAATCGATGACTGCACCTCCGCAAACAGAGTTTGGCCTGTAGTATGGGGGTTCACGGAGTACATTCGATCCATTTGGTTGACTTGATATCCTCATGGCCCAAGATACACGCACTGGGAGATGGATCCGACCGGAATTTTCAGCACCCGAGAGACGATCTGTAGTAAGAGCAACATTAGCTTCATCCTTGCTCTTGCTTCGAGTCTTTAGCGCGCATCATGCCAAAGACGCTGTTTTGGGATTTGGGCGCGAGCTTCAGCGGTGAATAGCGCGACTCTGCGACACGGCGGTTTCTTTGATGCTGTCCAGAACCCTGCATACGTCAGTGGCAAGGTCACTACCTGTACCTCGCAGAAGGGGCGCAGAACGTACCATTCGGCTGTGACGAACTTGACAGCCTTACCACCACTCCTGGATATCTCCTTTTGGATCTTGCTACTGGCTAAGCCACCACCTGCACCGCCGTTTGTGTTTACGACACCGAGTACGACGTGCATAACTGTCCGTCGGCCTAATGTGATGGAGTGCCGGGCGCCGTGGGCAGCAAGCAGTTGCTTGAGCTTGTGGTCCGAGACGAGTGGAGCGGTCGAGCCGTTGATGTAGAAGCATAGTCCCGTGAAAATGCCTGAGTCTGCCCCAGCAGACTTGCTATGTGTCTTTGTGGAGTGTAGTGGCAACAAAGTACCTTGTTCGGGGGTTTGGCTGTCGTTCGATGACCCATGCTGCACGTGTATCCTCTGCCTGTCTCCGTCCGCGTCCTTGTCCAGCTGCAGCGACAGCTTCTTGCCCGCCTTGCTAGCGCCCCAGACCTCTGCCAGGCTGTTCTGTCCCCCGGTCCTCAGGCCATTATTTGCGCCTCTCTCCCACCCGCCATTCACCTTGCGTCCGTCGCTGTCAAAAGCCGTCGCTGCCCGCTCCTGAACTGTTCTCCGAGCTTCAGATTGCGCGAAAGGCGCCATGACGTCGAGCCGGAGAGGCGGTTCTCAGCGCGCTGATGGCCGGTACTGGAGCTGTTCCATGGATCGAAGAAGGTACGACTGGCCGGGTGCCGCAGTAGCCGCACGCGTCGGGGTTGAGGACGAAGACGCGGACGAGGCTGTTGTTGTTGTGACTCTGAATGTGGAAGGCGCACGTGGTGTCTTCTCCGACGGCGGTTCGGGAGAAGTGGTCGCGGGCATATCGGGCGTCTTCCCGCACAGTTAGCCTCGCCCGCCTCATACTGTACATACTGCATGTGTGATCAGGTGTGAGCGCGCTGCATTCGTCGCTGCTCGCTAAACGCGAGCCCTCGTGTGAGGCCTGCCATGTCCACTGACGTTGGGACGGGGGCCCGCAGCCGTGCTGGATACGGGCAAGTGTGGCGGCAGCGGGGTCGTCTTACCCTGGTGTTGTGGTGCCGATGCATGTGGCGACCGCGTGCTCAGGCTGACAGTGTCTGGTGTGATGGACGGAAAACAAAGTTTGAAGCTGTCAGGGTGGTGAATCGCCGCTACCTAGTCGATATTCGTCAAAAACAAACTTTGGCATTGGCCGTGTGTGAGTGTCGCAAGTCCCGACGCGAAGGAAGCTGTCTGCTGTGTGAAACAGACAACGACCGATTGGGAAGGTCAACAACGGGTCTTCGCTCCTTCCAGCCCCCGTTTCTCGGGCGATCACAATCACCACCAATAATAAACCAGGCAAGTATGCGAGACGCGGAAACAATGTAATTGCAATGTATGTTATCGATTACTATGTACTCCATCATGCCGTCAAGGTCGTAATTACTCCGTACAGTAAGCATATTCGGGAGTACGCTGTGGAAAAAGAAACATGCCAACCTGAAGATATCACATCCTGCGCCATATCCATGCATCCTGATCCTGAACACCATGCTTTACCCACCGCCCTAGTGTGCGCACATTACGAAAAAGAAACTTGGAAATTTTGACCCGTGAAGGTAGTTGCTTCTGATAACGCCCGCGAAAATAAAGAAGATGTACTGCGCCGCGACAGCGCCAAGCTAAGAAATCGGAGTACCTTCTCGAAGCAATGAAAAAAATAATATAAAGCGGAATCATACGTTAAACCTAGCTGCTCAGCCGCGCCGGCGCCTTCATCGTACCTTCAACATCTGCATGATGGAAGTGGTATCGGGCCGAATCTTGCTTTTTAGGTTTGGCGTAGTTATCGTGGACGCATGCGGCATGCTGCATTGAAGCGTGGGCAGCGCAAAGCATCGTGACTTCATCATAACATCGTCTGCCCACCGTACCAGTTCAGGAGCCAGCTAGCTCTGACCGCTGGCGTTCTTGTTGACAGAAGCCTCGTACAACATGCGATGCTTCTTCATGGCATCTGCGTCGAATGGAACCGCATCGCTGCCCTTCCTACTCGCCAGTGACACAGAGCTACCGTTGCCGAATTTGAGGCTTGCTAATGATCGTGCCTTCTTGAGTTTCTTTCCCGTGGCCGCATGGTCGTCAAGTTGGGGGACATAGTCGGCAGCGTTTCGCTGGTTGATCTGCGTGATCTCTTCCACTTCCGGTCTGGGTTTGACACGCATGCGTTTGAACTCGCGAGTGATCTTCTCGAGCTTGCTGAGGCCTTTGGGGATACTTGCGTAGTTTGGTATTGGCTCGGCCACTTGTTTCTCATGCAGGCTCGAGCCTACGCTCGGTCTGCGCTCCGAGTTGAAGCTCACCCCAGAGTCATGCTTCTTCTCTTTCGCAGGTCCATTGGCATATCGATCAAACGACTCCGGACCGTGCGTTGATATGCAGTCTTGGATCATGTTCTGCGCCACTCGGAGGTACTTGTCGACTAACCTCTGAACAGAGGGCCAGCCGGTTGCGTCTTCGGCGCGCTTGTTTCTATCGATCAATGGCTGTAGAACTATGGGCCCTTTCTTCTGCACCTGGCTGATCATGTCGAAGAAGATCTGGCGCTCTTCTTTCAAAGCTTCGTGACTCAGATATTGCGAGGGAAGCCTTGTCTGACCATGCACAGGAGGAAAAAGAGTGTTGAGATAGCTGATGCAGTTGAGCTTGTTGAACTCATCGTCTGAGAGATGGTTTATCATGATCTGCCAGCCATTGTCAGTTTGAAGCGGCAATAACGAGGCAAAGAGAGCTTACCCATCGGCGCAGACCCATCCAGATCTGGGCATAGTACGATTCCGCTTTCTTGTTCTTGCCTTCGAGATTGTTGATCCAGAGAGCGATACCTGGTGCCTTCTCGGCCACACGAGCCATGTCAACGTCCCACGTGTCCCTGTGCACGTCGAGAGCCTCAAAAGCCGTGGCCATTTCGCGCCGTCTTCGCGTCTCTAGATCCTTGAGGTAGTCGAGTGCCGTCAGGGCCTGGCTCCAATCGACTTGAGACGGCTCTGGCATAAAGGTTCGCGTAACGAAGTTCACAATGAAGGTGGGTGGCAGCGCGCTGGTCCTGGTAGGTAGCGCTTTCAGCTGGGCCATGAGCGACGACGTGAAGCTCATGCTCGCAGCTTCAGCGCTGTTCCAGGCAAATGAGCCGGTGACAGGCGATGCGCTCCCCGACTTGGAGAGGCCGCGTGGGACCGGCTGGGCGCGGTCCACTCGGTTGAGTTCGTACATGGTCTTGAGAGGAATGTCATAGCTGCCGGGGTACTGTAAGACGTGCTCGAGGATGTAGGCCATGGGAGCGTTATTCGTCTCGTCGGACGCGCTGCGGGAATGAGTCGAGGCCATGGTGGTGACTGTGGGTTGGTGCTGGGGTGGCGACGGAAAGGTCCAGGCCTTTTGTTTTGGCAGACGGCGACGCCTCAGCGCTAAACTCGCGGGCGCTGCAACGAACCGGAGAGAAGAAGGCGAGCGGCTTGAAATAGAAAGTTGAAGCAAAGGCGAAATCGAAGAGAGGGCGGTCCGTGGAGGGGGGCCCTGATGGTTTGCGCGTGGGGTTCGGTGGGGGGGGAGAAGTGGAAGTGGTAGCAGCGTGCGTTGGGAAGAAAGGAAGGTGCGACCGGGAACGGAGCAGGAAAAGCAAATCACAGTCGTGAAGCTGCAGTGGAAAGAAAAGGGCTGCGGCTTGTCTGGGCTTGTCTTGACTTGACTTGACTTGGGATCTCTCGACGGCGTGGTATCGCACAGGAGGCCGGGGTGGATTGGCAGAGGAAAACACGTGCAGAGTGTGGTGGGCGTTTGGGTGCGGGGCAAGGTAAACAAATGAGGGACAAACGCAGCCGTGCAACGTCGAACGATGGCCTACGATGAGGATTTGAAGGATAGCTGCGGGCTGCCACGGGCAGACGACAGGTAGGTATACGCAAAGGGTTTTGCCTTTCTCCTACCACTAGTCAACGCTTCTTCTCATCATCCTTGCCCCAAGGCCCGTGATGGTCGCGTTTGACTTGCATAAGTGGCGTTTGCGACAGGGGTTTCCAGCTTCCCCGAGAGCCACGCCCAAGACGGCCTAGGCTGTTCGTTCCAACGCTCTCCAGCCTGCGCACCGCAAACTCTCTGCCGGACCCACCCCGGTGCATTCAGAGCGCATCGAGTCGAGAGTGAGCTGGAGAGGCACCTCCCGCGTTGCCGCTGTTGAAACCCGCAGCTTCACTGGCTGCCCGCCTTTATCCAGCCTCCCCGCAGCCAGCATGCCCTGTAGACCCTGAGACGTCACCTCCATGTCCGCAGCAACCAGCAGGAGCAGTACCACGGTTCGAAAGATGAGAACCGGCTGCTACACGAGCTAGGCCGGCGGAAAGGCAGTTGGCAGCTCAGCGAGTCGTGCTAAATTAGTAATAAGGCTGTCCAATTGTTCCAATTGTACACAGTGCGCAAACTCAGCCTCCGACTCGGTCCGCTCCTGTTCTGACTTGTCTGTCGTTTCCACTTTCCAAGCAAATCCACCGCATACCACAGTACTCCGTACTCGACCGCATCATTTGGAGCCGATGCAGTCTCCTAGCTGTCGCTTGGACCTTGCAGAGTACATATGCACGTTCAATACGCACCATAACCATCCACTCAAAAGCCGCCATTTCTCCCGCACTGCCAATAGGAAAACCTCAGCTGTGATGGCTGCAGTCGGATTGTGCTAGGATCGTGCCTGCATATTCGCCCACCTCAGACCACGGGGAACCCTTGGCAATCCTGCCTGACCGGGCGAAAAGTTTATCAACTCGGGGATGCTGCCATGCCAGTTCTGCCGCAACGGCAGCTATTGAAAGCCATTTGTGAACTCAATCACTGACATTCCTCCCTCTGCCATCTCGAGGGAAATTTGCGCTGGAGCTGTCAATGTCATTGAAACCGCCCACTACTTACTGTGTAGGCTCACGCATCGAATCCTCGTGCGCTGGGCCCAATCGCAAACCTAATGGACCTTGCGCACGTGGCGCCGAATCCATGCGAACTCATCACTATTCACGCTCCATACTGCGGTCCAAGCGGCGTGCAGCTGAGTGGGATTCTGCAACCTCGATAAAAGATTGCTTGTCTCGCAAACAAAAAGCATCACAACACCAACGACATCAACAAACGCGACGCGTCTGCCCCCTACATTATTCAATGCGGCCACACACTAGGCTTCTAGACTGTTGGTGCTGGTAATGACAGGCGTCGGACCACGTCCGATAGGAACGAATACATGTCCTCCCCTTCAACAATACCTGCACAGGAAATGAGGGCGCGCCACTTTACATCATGACTGAATGGACAGGACAAGTCCACCGATTTTCGACGCGCAGAGAAGATGCAAAGGGTTGTTCGGTTATGCGTTGGATTATAGATGGCATGCTCCTCGATAGAAAATCCCACTCTCCTAGGGCATCCCCATCAACTGCACCCCGCGGAAATTATCTCATTTAATCGATCGAGGAACAAGAGATCCGATTGACGACCGCTCTGGCCGATTATTGCACTGACCATGCCGCGCCTCAATACCTACACAGTACTCCGTACCTTACACAGTATGTCCTAGGTAGTAGGTGTCAATCAGTACCGTTATTTGCTTTCGGCAATCTCCTCGCAATCCTCATTCGTCAGCTCGTTGTACCTGCGCCATTTTGCAAAAGCATCCGTCCAAGGTTCTAGCGGCAGCTACTCGGGTACGGCCACCGATATTGAATCAAAGATATAGGACCGCGCAGGAACAAGCGCAACTACCCAGCGCCGCGCATGTAAATCAATAAAAGCCGTTGAAATAATAATCTCCGAGTGTCGACATGATCGACTTGAAGCGCAACCAGTATCCTCGGCAGTCTCCACATCCAACGCCTCAGGCCCCGATTTCTTGATTCGCCACAACGTCGATTGCTTTCGTCTTCTCCGCGCAACGTACCTCTTTGTAGCGGACGATCAAGGCGCATATACTGTATGTACACTCGACCACGCTTCGCCGCCGGACGCGACGAGTAGCCCACGTGAAGCTTATGGAGCATTCGCACGGTTCATGCTGCCACCGTGTACCATGACTGACCTATCGGCCGATTCTTTCAGCGTGCGCTGCGCCACCAGCGCAAACAATATACACTGTAAGGATATAAATGCGCGCGCGAGTGGCGTCAGAACCTCCCGGCTCTGCCTTTGGAAGCAAGCCCGGCCTGATAAATCGTTACCGCACACAATACAGTTGTATTATTAAGCTTACACAACATCCGGTACTCAGGCAAAGGGGTAAACGTTTTTTCCATTCTGTCACTCGGTATTTTCTGATCCGAATGCAACCAGTTCTCGCACGAACACATCGCAGTTGCACATTGTCGAACCTCACAAAGACGCTGTGTGCGGTGGTGTAGCATTCGAAATGAGATGCATACGGCTAACCAGGTACCAACAATCGCACCTGGACATCAGCGCAACCTGGGTATGCTCGCGATGGATGCATCATGTTAAGCTCTTGATATCATAGCGCCAAAGTTTCATGAACACATGTCGGTCAATTCCGTCGCCGATATGGAGAGGTAGCTGCGAGTCCATAGGTTACTGTGGCAGTTCGCGCCTTCCCAATGTGTTTTCGGAACCTGCCGCAACCTCCTTCAAGTTTAATTCAGCCTCATCTGAATGGGAATAATGCACCAAGCGCGCTCTAACCTCGCACTATCAGGCGACAAGTAGGGGTACTGCGACCGGAAAGGATACAGAGGTACGCGGGAAGCAACCGTTGTGTCTTTGCAAGTTTAGGGGTTATATGTTGTTAAACTCAAAGCGCTGTTGCTAATCATCTATCGAAAAGAACTGTCCATGGGTGGATACCTACTCAAGTTCTAGAATAATGGAATCTACTGCACGAGCGGGGTAGAAAATTGTTCGTCATGTACCCTCCATGACTCATCTGGGCCCGCCCGGTGCATCATGCTTACCTCAAGGCTCAACTCACCCATCGTCAACCGACGACGAAAGCCTTCACATCTTGTCTCGGCATGACGTCTTCATCTCAGCTCGACTTCGTGACCGTCGACGTCTTCACCTCGAAGCCGTACGAAGGCAACGCGCTAGCCATCGTTCGGATCCCGCCTGGTCGCACACTGAGTCAAGACCAGAAGCAGACCATCGCAGGGGAATTCAATCTTTCGGAAACCACATTCTTGCATGAAAATGGCGATGACGCGAAAGATGATGGCTGGACTGTGGATATCTTCATGGTATCGAGCGAACTTCCCTTCGCCGGACATCCAACAATAGGCACGGCATGTTATGTGCTGGGAAGAACTGCGCAAGCACGGGGGATCCGGGAAGGCGTGATGGAGGGGAGCTTCAGGTTGAAAGCTGGTCGCGTGGGGCTGCGGTATGATGTAGCGAGGAGGACGGCGAAAGCATCGGTACCGCATGATGTGTACGTTGTCCTGCGTTGAAATGTTCCTTTAGCCAAGCCTTCTAAGTAATGTAGTCATGTCCACCAGAAGAGGTATCGCAGAGACGAAGTGTTCGCACTGCAGCCTAGACTAGCAGAAGCTCACCAGCGAGGGGGGATGACGACGCGAGAAGACTTTCCCATCGTCTCTATCGTGAAAGGGATGACATTTGTTCTTGTCGAACTCGAAAGCGAAGAAGCGCTGGGTATGGTATCGCTCGCTAGTCGAACGCTTGGAGTTGACGGCCTGGATGAGGAATGGAACAAGACGTTCATCGGATCGTACTTTTTTGTTCGAATAGGCAAGAGCGAAGACGGAACAACGAGACTGAGATCGCGGATGATTGAGGGCCCAGTGGAACATCCAGCCTCTGGGAGCGCTGCCAGCGATCTGGCGGCATATCTTTCGTCCACGGAGGGAGGAGACAATAAGACGCTGAGATACGAGATAGTACAAGGTGTCGAGATGGGAAGACGGAGCGAAATCTTCATCGAGGTCGAAATGACGGACGGCGGCTCTGTCTCCAAGCTCTACGTAGAAGGCGGCGCAGTACAGGTGATGGAAGGTCGGCTGACCGTGTAAGGTCGTTCGGATCACGGAAAGCTCTCGTGTCTGTAGTTAGAGCATGTAAGCATTGTCTGAATTATCGAGCAGAATTACGCCCGCGTTGTACTTCTTGTTTTTCCTCGAAGAGTCTGCATCAGAGGAAGAATAAAACTTGAGCGGTCTCCGTGAGTGTTGGTTACAGATGTAGATCTTCAGGCCTGCAGACACGCCTTGCCTCAGGTTTGCCGACCGAGCCGTGATTACGAGGGTAGCCGTATCGGGAAATACTGATTCAGTAAACTTGCCAGATGTTTATCGGATCGATTACCTATCAACATTTCATCGTTGACGTGAAGTGTCTCAGCCGCTATTGCCGGAGGTAGATGTGGAGCCAAACGCCAACATCTGGCATTCGACACGCCCAGTCAGTTGTAACACAAACGCCGAGATGTGCGTAGCAAGTTTACACAGTATGATAACTTTGCGCGCAGAACTTCGCTACGCCATGATTGTTGGTGTTTCAATGGAACTCACATCGACAATTTCCTGTCAAGTGTCAAGAAGCATCACCTACTACCTATCAAGCGGCGAAGATGTCGGATCGAAGGTTCCCGCCACAAATATCACGGAGTTAAGACGAGGTAGCCAAGCAGCAACGAAGAAGTGCAAGCAATTCTTGAACGCAGGGTGCTCGTTTGTCGCTTCAAGAGGTCCCTGTCTACCACCCGTCAAATCCCGCCAGATCCAGTAAGCGATGGTATAAGCTAGCCTAGTTCGTACTGGAGAGAGCTTTCCGACAGTGCAATGGGGGGTTTGGGGGAGGCGTGGGTCACAAAGCGGGCCGCGGCAAGCAAACCAATCTCCGTGCCAGTGGTTGGTGGCGTCCAAGAAGCACACCGGGATGATACTCACATTCCTGCCGTGCATTCGGTTCACGCTGAACGCATCGCAAGGCATCATGAGGGTTTTACGTTGCTATCCTCAAAATTTGGTGGCATCCTGAGGTAGCAAGGTTCGGTCGGACGCCAAGCTAGATCGGGGACTAGCGCAACCGCTTAGGGCTAGCGGGAACCGTTTTCGAGGCATACCGTGCCTGACATCCCAGACCTCACACACGAACCGTTTCTCCGACCTCCCTCCTCAATGCCTCAGGATTTTTCGCCCCGGAGAGGCTGCCATGACAGCCTCAGTTTGTGGGGGGGCGCCTGATGATGCCCGCGCACCGTGCGCTCTCTTCGGCAGGCTGGCAGGGCCGGCGTGAGACGTTTCTGCCTCATCATGGGTTTCATGCCCAAGGAACCAGCACGCGCCTTACCAGGTTGCTCTCACCAAGGGTATCGCCAAGGCATGAGATAAAAGAGTACCCCATCTCCCCCAAGATAACTCCCATCTCAGCATCAACCAGTCGCTTGTTCTACTACCCTTCGGTTCAGCACTCTGAGGCTTACATTCCTTTTCTCTTGCTTCTAATTCTTCATTCAGATTACGTTGAACGTATCTGCCTTTTTGTAATCCACCGCTAGCCGGACTCCACTCCTTTTTTATCCAACACCTTACTTTCTAGTAACAGCCTTCATCATGCGCTTCTCTACCATCGTTCCCGTGCTGCTTGCAGCCGGTGTTGCCCATGCCCAGTTCGGCAAAGGCCAGTTCGGCAAAGGCCAGGGCAACGGTCAGAATAACGGTCAGAATGGTCAGAACAACGGCCAGAATGGTCAGAACAATGGTCAGAATGGTCAGAACGGTCAGGGTGGTCAGAACAACGGCCAGGGCAATGGTTTGGCACTCGACCCAGCCAACGTTCAGTCGGCCAGTAACGCCGACGGGTCTCAGGATGGTCAGGAAGACGGACGTGCTCCTTCCCTCACGTACGCCAACAAATCTGTCTGATACTTACTACACATACTAACTTCTCAAGCGATCCTGCAAACTTCATCAACTTCTGTTCCGGCAAGACTATCACCAACGGTCTCCAGATCCGGGAAGGGTCTTGCAACGGAATTGGTTAGTCCGATCCGAGCTTGCTATGGATGACACTTGCTAATACCTATACAGTCATGGGAGAAATCCCCGCGGCGAACACAATGGTCTCTGCAGTCTTCCTCGAACCCCAGAACAACGAAGTCAGGCAGCCTAACCAAAAAATCGACTTCCGCGTCAAGATCGACAACTTGGAGGCCGGAACATTCACCAACCCCGATAATACCTACTATACCGCCCCTCAGCAACTGAACAATGGCAGGATCGTCGGTCATTGCCATATCACTGTTCAAGAGTTGGGCGGTACCGAGAACCCCACAAACGCCCCTGACGCCGAAACCTTTGCCTTTTTCAAGGGTATCAACGATGCTGGTGACGGCCAGGGTACGCTCACTGCTACTCTTGATGAGGGTCTACCTGAAGGCGTCTACCGTGTCTGCACCCTGACCGCGGCCGCCAACCATCAGCCCGTCATCATGCCAGTCGCTCAACGTGGTGCTCAGGATGATTGTATCAGATTCACCGTCAGCGCCAACGGTGGCGGAAATGGTGGTGCGGATGCCGGCGCCAACAACGGTCAGAATGGTCAACAGGGACAGGATCAGGGCCAAGGTCAAGGTCAGGGTCAAGGCCAAGGTCAGGGTCAAGGTCAGGGCAATGGTGGCTTCGGTGGAAATGGTGGCTTCGGTGGAAATGGCGGCTTCGGCGGCTTCGGTAAGGGCAAGGGTCGTGGACGCGGACGCAAGTTCGCTGCCCGTGACTTCATTGCTTAAGAGACCAGCCAACGAGAGCGGGTAGTACGAGACGATTTTAGACAAGAGATCACGCGGTATGATATGGTGCATACGCGGTAATTGTACTTTTTCATTTCATAGAAGCGCTTCTGGTCCCTAGACGGGCACAGAGGGTTACTCTACGGAGGATGAAGCGGCAAGCTTCTTCATGGACTGGTTCATAGGGCGCTTTTTCTATTTGGAAGCGCATGAGTATAATCCCAAATGAGAATCAAACCAACTTTTTTGTATCATCAATTGCCACTCACTTCAAACTTGTCAACTTGAATTGCAGTGCCTCCCCCCATTTGTGCAAAAGACTTTGATGTGCATTAGTATCCCAATCCCAATCCCGTTTCTCGGACGTGGTTTGCCTCAGGATGACGCACGCGCATTGAAGGCGCCGAAACGTGCATGTCTCAGGATCCCCCCCCGGGCCTCAAGTCAAAAAGAGAGGCCGGTACGGGGTAAAGGTTTGGTATCATATCCCGAGATGACAGTCTTCCATTTCTTCTCCGGGAACAAGAATGTCGATAATTAATAACTACCTACGAGGCGCAAACGCCGTCTAGCGTTTTGCTCATCGTGACACCTGGTGATGCTCCCGAGATGATTCAACCTGAACAAACATGCTTGACAGCTTTTTTTCTTTCCCTGATACCGGTATGGTAGGTAGGTATGTGAAGCGCCAGCGAGCCCATCGAGACATTTTTAGGTACAGTATCTATGAATGGTAGCTGCAGCGCTTGTTTTGAGAATGTTAGATAGATAGGTAGGTAGTGAGCGCTGCACAGCTGACTAGGCTCGATAAACGTATGTAGGTAGGTAGGTAGGTGATGATTGTGATGTTTGTTAATTCATTATCTCGAGGTGGTGCATGTAGCTGGTTTGAGGCACGAATTATCTACCTACTGTGTAAATTGGTCCATAATAACTCGTACACACACATGCACTGTGACTGCACCTGGCTTGCGGCATACTGTTGAGTAGACGCGCTCAAAGATACAGGTTCCGTTCAGTTCGTAGACAAACGTTCCATTCTACCTACACGTAAAAACGGCAAAGCATGAAAATCTATGAACAAAAATATATCTACAAAACCCCACAACGAGGAGTGCCCGCCACGGATATAATGTGAAAGATGGTTGTGACCTAGAAAAATATCCTGCAATCATAATCTTCCATGCGTGTTTCGTTTGATAACAAAGGTTCATTACCTACGATAGCACATCGTTGGCGAAAAGCCCTGCGCGTCCTGAGGTAGTCATGTACAGTAGTAAACCTCACACAGCCACCAGCCGCACATTTCCTTCCGTGGAAGAAAGCCGGACCCGAAGCCGAGCAGCAACCGCCTCGGTCTGACTAGACGACAGATTTGCATCAATCTTCCTCCGCGTATCCTCGGATAAACCATGAAGCAACGTAGCCAAAGAAGAAGATTTCCATACCGGCGCGTTGAGATGCCGATCCTTGAATATAGTCGCACAGATCAAGACCAAGCTTCCTAGCAGCGACAGCGCAGGCAAGGTAATCCAGACCCAGCCTACTTTGAGATACCGTTCTGTCGTCCATGCCGTGCCTGCGACCGGCACGGTGCCAAAGACGCGGGATTTCATGTTGTTTGTCATTGCTATGGTGAGATTGGAAATATAGCCGTCGAGATCATATGGGGATTGTTGGTGAAACTGCCACATTCCGCCTGCGTCCACGAATGGGAATTCAGGGTTCTGCTGGAGGCCGGGGGGTAGGTTTGATAACACCCAGTTGCGCAGCGACTGTGTCGTCTGGTTTACGATGGTGAAGGTGGTGTTTTCTCCTAGGGCGGCGATGATTGGGGAGGCGAGGTTCTTGTCTTGTATTTCTGGTTGTATGGTGACGGAGTCGACGACGGATTCTTTGAGGGTACCGTTTGTGAACTGGACGTTTAGCGTTTTGGCACACCAGGAAAGTAGACATTCAACCAAGACGGGAGTTTCGTTCCTCAAGGCTACGGCCGGACCTCCTTGTGTGTAGCCGACATAGAAATTTGCGATAGGTAGCGTAGCATTGTTGAAGCTGGTCGTGTTCCAAAAAGGCCCATAGGGGGATGGAGGATTGAACGTGTCGACAACGGCTGTCGTGAGGCTGGTCACTGTACGAAAGCCCAAGTTGCCGGAGAGCCCCGCCACAAACGTGTCGTTCACTTTATAACCGCAAGGATCTACAGCTAGAGTTCCACCCGTGTTTTGCAAGCGAGTGTTATTCTTGCAAACGTACGCTAGCAATCTAGAGACATCTTGGCATTGGTGACAGACACCGAGTGTCGAGTACAACGGCCAGGTGCAGTTTCCGGTAGGACATGTCGCTGTGGAGGGCCTCAATGGAATTTCTGGCGTGTTGAAAGCCGCATCGATGACCGCGGACATGGAAGGATCTGCGTAGTCGCTTTGTTTACGCAGAATGGAGGTGGATGCAGGAAGAAAGCTTCTGGCGGCCCAAGTCAAACTCTGTTCCGTGGGCACCACTCGATCGGGATATGTGAGAATCTGCTGAAAAAAAGGTTCGAAAGCGAGCGCTAGAACAGTGACCAAAGCACCCAGTGACACAAGATGTCTAAAGACGTGTCAATGCTTGAAGAAAGCTCTGGCGTTGATGGGTATATATACTGACTTGCATCTCGTCTTGATGAGAAGCATGGCGGCCCCCCAAGGCCCACGGCTCGCAGCATCATAGAGCTGGAAGTCCCATAACGCGGCCTCGTCTCGAAACCAAATCCACTTCAGCTGCCCAATAGCTTCCGAAACAGGCAATATCAGCGCCGCCTTGGACACGGCTGCGAAAACGGCGACGTAGGCATTCAGCGTGATACCCGTCAGCAGGTACTCGGCTTGCTTCTTGCCATCGTAGAACCATAGTACTACAACAATAGCTGCTACACATCCAAAGCTCACAGTCCAACTGAGAAGCTCCCACCACCACCAGTCGGTGACGACGCGGTCGTAGAAGGTTGTTGAGGCGCGGAGAAGGGGATGCTGCTTGGGGTCGCTTTCCTGAGCGGGGGATCTTGTGACTGGAGTGCTGGAACCGACCATGTTCTGAGAAACGAAGAAGTGCAATCTTACAGGAGCGCAGATTTATGGATCGATTCCTTGACGGCCTCCTGTATATACCATCTATTTTGACTGGGCTCTGTTTAACGCGATTTTCCGCCCCCGATCTGTCGCACCACTTCGGGCCAAATTCTCTCGATATGAGGGTTCGCTGGTTTATTTACCACATGGTTGGGTCGTAGAAGTCCGTAAGCCAAGCCCATACCGCCCCAAGCGCTGAAGGAGGTTGTTGTTCGGGTAAGCGCCGGCCCCAGGGTCCCTGGTACCTGGATAGAAAAGTATGACAAGAGCCGTTGATTTGCATCGAAGATAGGGACAGATCAAAAAAAGACTCTTCAATTCTTCTCCCATGATTTGACAGAGTTGCACGTGACTGGCGTAGGGCAATGGTGCGAGAACATGATGCACCTCAGGATCCGATGGCTTTCGTAGAGCCCATGCGTTGAGCTACAAGACTGAAGACGGCGATTGAGGACATGAAGATGGCGAGGTTGTAGAACTGTACTTATTAACAATTAGAGTTTTAGTAGAGTGCATCTGATGGACATACAGCTTTCCGAGAGTATGCGCTCTCTTCCGCCTCACTGCGGGCCTCGACGAACAGGCGGCGCAGATTCGGTAGATTTGAAGGCTGTCATTCAGAATCAGAATAAGAAGCTTGCACAGCTCATCTGATGCCACATGTTACCATTTTGATGCTCCTTGTTGGTGTAGATGGTAAAGGCAGCGGAACCGCAGAAGGATGAGGCTAGATGCATGGACACTGCGCACGGACCATATCTTCAAGGTGGCAGTCGCGAAGCTCACGAAGATTGAACGTGTATCCCGCACCCTGCTCTTGGCACCGTCACCCACGCCACGAAGACACGGACTCCAATCTAGGCAACCAGTACTCGATTAAACACCAGTTTTCACAACGTAACCGAAGCGGGCATCCATCATACACCAAGATCGCGCCGGAGCACGAGGGGCCTGGCTGACGATTCGGCCTTTGCTTCCCTAACCGAAGGATGGCTGTCAATAGGATAAGAGGCGCTTTTGCCCCGCCGCGCAAGGGAGAGACATTCGAGTTGCGGGCAGGTCTGGTGTATGACATTCTCCAGGAATCAGCATAGTTGTCCACAACTGACGGGTGCCCTAGTTCTCAATATGCCTACGAACGGTGAGCGCGCGGAAGCACGAGTGCGTACTGCGGCCATGCTAAGACTGCGCCAGGAAAGAAGCCATCCAGAAGACCATCATGTCCATGACGCTGGGCAAAGATGTCTCTGCCCTGTTTCCTGATGTCCTCAAGAACATCGCAACCGCAGACTTGGACCAGAAGAAGCTGGTCTATCTGTACCTAATGTGCGTATGTGTCGCGCCTGCTTGAGCATCCGGGAGCTGATGGGAAGGCCAGGAACTACGCCAAATCACATCCTGATCTCTGTATCCTCGCCGTCAACACCTTCGTGCAAGACTCGGAAGACCCGAACCCGCTCATACGAGCACTCGCGATACGCACAATGGGATGTATCCGCGTCGACAAGATGGTAGACTACATGGAGGAGCCATTGCGGAAAACGCTGCGAGACGAGTCGCCATACGTGCGGAAAACAGCGGCACTCTGCGTGGCTAAGCTCTTCGACCTCTCACCCGCCATGTGCCTCGAGAACGGCTTCCTAGAGCAACTGCAGGAGCTGGTCGGCGACCCGAACCCCATGGTGGTAGCGAATTCGGTCACGGCACTGGTAGAAATCCAGGAAGCGGCGCCGGAAACCAAGGCGCTGGTCATTTCGTCGCAACAACTCAAGAAGATGCTGCTGGCCCTGAACGAGTGCACCGAGTGGGGCAGGGTGACGCTGCTCACCTCTTTGGCAGACTACAAGGCAGCGGATGTCAAAGAAGCAGAACACATCTGCGAACGAGTCGTGCCGCAGTTCCAGCACGTCAACCCGAGCGTGGTGCTAGCAGCTGTCAAGGTCGTCTTTCTACACATGAGACACATTTCCCCTGAGCTGATGAAGTCGTATGCCAAGAAGATGGCACCACCACTGGGTATGTTTTCTGCGACGGACAACCAAGACTCCCGCTAATCCGACGCAGTCACACTCGTCTCATCCGCGCCGGAAGTACAGTATGTCGCCCTCCGGAACATCGACCTGCTCCTCCAAAAGCAATCCGACATCCTCAGCAAAGAAATGCGCGTCTTCTTCTGCAAATACAACGACCCCCCGTACCTGAAGATGCAGAAGCTGGAGATCATGGTGCGGATAGCAAACGACAAGAACGTGGATCAGCTGCTGGCTGAATTGAAGGAGTACGCCATGGAAGTGGATATGGACTTTGTGCGACGAGCAGTGAAGGCCATTGGGCAAGTCGCCATCAAGATTGAAAGCGCGAGCGAGAAATGTGTTAACACGCTGCTGGACCTCATCAACACCAAAGTCAACTACGTGGTCCAGGAAGCGATAGTGGTCATCAAAGACATTTTCCGAAAGTACCCCGGATACGAAGGCATAATACCGACGCTTTGCCAGTGCATAGATGAGTTGGACGAGCCGAACGCGAGAGCTTCTCTCATCTGGATTGTTGGAGAGTACGCGGAAAAGATCAACAACGCGGGTGAAATACTATCAAACTTTGTGGACACGTTCGCCGAAGAGTTTACCCAGGTATGTCGAATGTTGAAGCCTGTATGACAAGTCAACTAATACACACCAGACACAACTCCAAATCCTTACCGCTGTCGTCAAGCTCTTCTTGAAGAAGCCGGATCAAGCGCAGGGCTTAGTAACAAAGGTGCTGCAAGCTGCTACTGCGGACAACGATAACCCCGATATTCGAGATCGAGCCTATGTTTACTGGCGGTTGCTATCT
Organism: Decorospora gaudefroyi; assembly: GCA_010015605.1. Classification (NCBI taxonomy): domain Eukaryota; kingdom Fungi; phylum Ascomycota; class Dothideomycetes; order Pleosporales; family Pleosporaceae; genus Decorospora; species Decorospora gaudefroyi. The sequence continues at coordinate 39,701 of ML975379.1, forward strand.
AGCGATCCTCAGATAGCTAAGGTATGTGTTGTCGAACGGGAAATTGAGCTACTGCTAACGCTTGCTAGGATATCGTACTCGCCGACAAACCACCAATCACGTCAACGATACGCTCATTACCCCCGCAGCTACTTGAGACTTTGCTCACAGAACTATCAACTCTTGCTTCAGTCTACCACAAGCCACCAGAGGCGTTCCTTGGGCAAGGCCGATTTGGCGCAGAGGCGATGCAGCGGGCAGCGATCGAGGAGCAACAGGAAGAAGCGAGGGAGAACCCAATTGCTGCAGCGGCAGCTGCAGCGGCGGCCAGCGGACAAGCACCGACGAACGTGGAAAATCTCCTGGATATCGATTTCGATGGCTCTGCACCCGCTTCAATGCAGAAGCAACCCGTAGGCGGGGCGTCCGGTCTCGAGGGACTCGCAGGTACACCGCAGCGTGTTGCATCTCCAGCAACGCACGCTCCGGCTCAAAAGCAATCAAACATGGACGATCTGTTAGGCTTGTTTGGAGACGGAGGCGGCGGTGGAGGTGCACCAGCGGCGCCCGCACAGATGAGCAACGATGATATCATGAACGGCTTTGCGAACATGAGCATGGAGACTAACCAACCCCAGCCGCCGACTCAACAAATAGGTGGCGAGTCGAGTAAGAAGAGCAATCAGGATCTTTTGGACTTGTTTTAGGTTCCCAACGTGGTTTGAGGGATTTGGGGGTCTTTGTGTGTTGGTGTTGGCGAAAAATATTCTCCAACGTCCGTCTTTGGGTGGCGGAAAACACTCGCCATTGGCTTTGTAGCATGACCTCACCAATAGTCGGTGCAATACTCCGTACAGAGAATACCACAAATTGCCTCCTTTCCCACTTACAATTAGCACGTTGAACTACAGCCAACGAAAAAAATAAGACGAGACAAGATTCGAGGTTTTTGCATTTGCATTCTCCATTTCCATTACCCTGCCACACCCACTCGCAGCAACATCCCCCCTTCCCCTACCATTAAGCATTACAACTAGTAATAAACATGACCCCCTTTCTCCTTCATTTATATCAGCGGTGGCATGCCATCAAAAAAAGGGCCACATGATCCTACCAGAATCCCGATCCCAACCCCATTCACATTCCCATGCAAACATGCCAGGCCACGCCCCAGAACCGACCAACCAACCAGCTGCCTTAGAAAAAAACAATGTTCAAAACAACAACAATAACAACAACAGGGGCATGGCAGCTGGACGAGCCTCTAAAGCGAATGTACAACAACAGTACTTTTTACAGTTGCCAAAAGAGCCAGAAGAGTCAGAAGCGACCGACTTGGGTATCAAAAAGAGAAGAAGAGAATAACTTGGATTACAATAAAAACCCGCATTGCGGTGACAAAGAAAAAAGGGGGGGAGATGAGCCCCCCCCAAAGAAGAAGAGGAAGAATGGGATGTGGATCCTGATACTATGCGTTCCTCTCGCTCTGCTGTTCGACGCCGATTGTATCTATGCCGTGAAAAAAAAAAGGAATTCCACGCTGATGTTGATGGATTCGCTGGAAAATGCTGAGCAAAAACACAAAAAAACTCCGCTCCAATGCATATATGTCGTAAAGGCCGTCCGTCACCCGGGGAGGTAGGGTAGGGCGCAAACGTAGGGTTGAGTAGTAAGTAAGACGAAAGGGGTGTAGATAGGTGCGGTCTCAGTCTTTGCGGGAGCTGTGTTCTGTACTGGATACGACTGTGTCGCTGTCCCAAAGACTTTGTGCGTCGTCGATAGGTGATCGCGCACCCACCGGGCTTCGGCCGCCGGTGGAGTACGATGATGAGGAGCCGCTAGCCCAGTCATCCGAGTCGGAATGGGGCTGGAACTCCTCATAGATGTCGAGCATGTTGTAACCGGCGCCGTCCATGGGGTCTCCAATCTCGACGTAGTCGTAATCCCAGCGGAATTCCTTGTCGGCTTGCGGACGGGGTAGGAACTTGGCACGACCGAAGAAGTAGCAGACACCGGCAACTGATACCTGTTAGCGTGGTTCGCGGTATAGCTAGCTATCCAAACTTACGCAGACTGCCAGCAACCAGGTCTACCGCATAGTGGTGCGACAGGTACATGGTAGACCACCATAGCCACATGGTGTAGCCAACGTATAATGGGAATAATCGGGGGAAGACGGTTCCCATGAAGAGCGTCTCTAATGTGGCCCAGCCGGAATGCAACGAGGGGAAAGCGCCGAAGACCATGGGCGAGGCGAGGAAGGTGGAGGTAAATAAATCGATTCCAAGCAGCTTGTCCATGGCCTTGAGACCTGCGGCATCCCCGGGTATGCTGTAATTGGCAGGAGCCAGTCCGTACGTGTTTTCGTACCATGGCGGCGAACATGGGAAGACAATCTGGATCAAGACAGCCGTAATGTTCATGTACCCGAAAGCTCGTGCCCATACGGGGAGGGTGCCGGGAGGGCCCCAAATGAACATGCATGCACTGACGATAAAGGGCGAGACATAGTGCAGGAATCCGTAGGGAAACCAGGCGAGGACGTCCAGAACTGTGTGTTTGTTGGCCGAGAGGATGTTGCTCAGATTGGCGCCATAAAGGATGTTCTCGAGAGCAGGGAGGACGCGGACCCAGATGGCGGGTCGGTAGTCAGGTGAAATATATCTGAGGAACCGTGTTAGCCCGTTCCTCTATGCTCGCATGTGTGAAGGCTTTGAACGTGGCCGTGCCATGGTCCGCGGAACTCGTCCGCCAAGTCCGAGGAGCAAAGAGAAGAGAGGAGACGAGCCGAGGTGGGGGAGAAACGTACTTGCAGCTAGAGAAGAGGAATAGCCATGTAAGGGCAGGGAGTAATGGGAGCAAGAATTGGCGGGTTATGGGTAAACACAGGCCCGTCATGAGCAGCGTGGCAGCAAACGTCTTGGCAAACGGACCCGGTGCCTCACTCACGGAGAGCGAGAAGATGGCGACGACGGCCAGGAACAGGTACTGGGCATCATATATGGACCACGAGTGGGTGCGCAGTGAGCGCAGCGTGTCCGAGGGTGACCACGACGTCTCGAGCGAGGCGATGGAGGATGTGGGCGACTGGCGACTGCGTATCCGCGACTTGGTAGCCCTCCACTTCCGGCGCACGCGGTGGGGGATCAGGCTGGGCAGGGCGGAGAGCCCGGGGACGTTTGTGCGCGCAAGCATGTCGGTGGCGCTCGTGTCGTCGAGGAAGGCGAGGTAGCTCTTGTTCGTCATGGCGGTGGAGGGCGTGGATGGGTGAGGATGCTCGGCCGCTCGGGGGTTTGGCTGTGGCGCAGTGGCTGGCGAGCGTCACAACGGCAGCACAGGCGGCGGGCGAGAGGGGTGAGGAGACGAGTCTGTTGTTCGGGGACCAGCAGACAGTTGGGCAGGCGAACGAACAGAGGGACACCAGAAGGAGAAAGAGAGCGGATGAGGGCGGACTCAGGATTATGAAAGGCAGCCGTGGTGGAAGCATCCGGATGGCTGAGGCGCGAGCTGAGCGGCTAACACCGACGCGGTTAGGGAGCAGGGCACTCAATTTCGTTTACAGCCTTTGGGTGTCACTGGTGTCTACTCGTGCATGACAGCGCCAGTAGTAACAGTAGTGGAGTGTGGGCGACGTTGGAATGTGAATGCGTCCTGTCATGTCTCTTTGATGGGGAGCAGTAGTCGCAGCGCTGCATTCAGCTTTCAGGAACATATGCACTCCATGCTCGCGTGAAGCCCTTGTAGCGCCCATCACCATCACGTTCCTGGGTCGCACATCAGTCGCACCGTCGCACCGTCGCTGTCGCACTGCTCAAGATGCCGAGCCCGAGACCACTTCGTACATCTACGGGACCCGTTTCTTTCTACCACAAACTGCCCGCCATCTCTCGGCCGCCGATGACTGCAAGATGGACGGTGGCTTTGGCTAGCCTGTCATGACATCAACATACAGGTGACCGCATCGTGCCGTCAAGCAACCAACAACGTCAAGCCCTAAAGAAACAACTCCTCGTCATGGAACCGCGGACTCGAGCACGTACAACAGATACGATATACGGGCATATGCTGGTTGTCCCTCGCTGGACACCCGCACCCGCTGCGCTGGCCCATGTCTCACAGGGCGTACCCTAGCCTCACCGCACCACGACTAATCACACCTCTCCGACCCCTCCGCCCCAACCAAAATGCCCCCGCTGACTCAGCCTGACTGTACCCGTGCGGCCGTGCCATTGTTCATCGTTGGATACGCGCCCTCGGCACGGCACTTCGTAGGGTCCGCCCGCTAACAAACCTACGCCTCATTTCCTTTTGCTCGGACGAAAGCTAAACTCCACCATATCCGAACGCGAAATTTCACACGACGGCCGCCTTTTTCGCTCTCGCATAGATATACCCTGCTGATAAAATCCTGACGAAACATCCCAGCACATAGCCTGTTACCGACTAAGTCGCGAGTCGCGCAAAAATCCTTATTATTAGTACGTTACAAATATTTTTTTGTTCCTCGCTCGTTCGTTCCAAAACTGCAAAACTAGGCTAAAATGAAGATTGAGAAACCCCCCCAAAAAATCACGCCTCCTATTTATACTGTGCATATTGCTGACTGGTTTTCATCCCCCTCTGTCTCCCCCCTAAGTATCTCTTATTGTGTATGCTATATCCTCCCACAACCACCGTTGCGAAACGCCCAACAAACTGTTGCTGTGTAACCAACCCCCCGTTGTTGTCAGGCCACACCCAAAAAGAAAAAGAAAGGACACAGCGCATGTTTCACAACGTTGAACGACGCGAGAACACGCGACGCCCTCCGCCCCACCCGCTGTTCTGATCAACCCGCACCGCGTAAAACCTAGTCCCGGTCGGTCCCCGTTGTCAACACTTTGAAAAAAAAAATCGCCAGTGCGCTAGTTGTTTACGGTGGGGCCCGAGCTGAGGAAAGAAAAAATAAATCCCCGAGCACCGGCGTTCGGAGATTATATGTTTTGGATCACCATGGTGATTTTTGATTTCGTTGTGGCATGTACCCTCCTCACACAGTACACAGTAAGTGATGAGGCTAGCTGGTTGTGGCCATGGAACATGCGAGGATGGAGTGTACATAGTAAAGCTCTGTTGTAATGAGGGCTGTAGGGAGTATGTCCTTTGTATATATGCAATCGCTACGGAGTACAGACGCGCAGATGCACTGAAATATTCGAACAAAGCATAATGCAATGCAAAACCACGCTATCAAAACCACGTTGAAAGACAAAAAAAGACTCCTTCAGACAATAAACATAAACCGAAAGCGACAGACGCTCTATCCAAGCACCAACGTTCCACATATACACAATCCACCTCCTTCGATCTATGTACGATCCCCGTCCATGCTACGGCGTGTCAATCAGATCCTCCAAAAACGCATCGAGCTCAATAATCGTGAACTGATCCGCCCACTTGGCACGAAACTGCTTCTTGCGATAGCCACTGTTGATCTGCTGTCCCCAGCTAACCAACTCAACCTTCCACCCCTTCTTGAGCGCCCGCTCCACATGCGCAAGAAATCCGTCCGACATCTCCGCAACCGCTCCGTCACCAGTAGCGAGTACCATGGTGCTCGGCTCTTCGGTATCAAGAATGCTCTGGCACATCTTCAAATGAAGAATCTCGTCCACGCCCTGCTCGACCCATTTCGGGGTCGCCGGCGTCTTGGGAGCGGGTGGACCCGTTTCAGAGTCGCTGCCGCTGCCAGAGGAGCGTAGTTGAGTAGCCTTATACCAGCCCATTCTCTTGACATCGTTGAAGAATTTCTTCTTCCCAGAGTCTTCGCGCACGATGAGCACTTGCTCTTGCATCACGCTGTCGTATCCGACTGCCTTTGATGTCTCGACAAGTTTGGCGACGTGGGGGAGGGGATTAGCTTCACGGTGGGACCCAGCGAAGAATCGCTTTGCGACAGGCCGACGTCGTTCCATCAGAAGTGCGAGACTGTCAAAGGACATTTCGAATGCATTGTGATGGGTCCTGTGCCTCCGAAGCGTCTCTTTGAGTCCAATCATGATGTTAGAGGCATCAACGAAAATGTGTAGTCCTTGGCGGGACAGTTTCTCGTTGAGAAGCTGCATTGGCGACACTAACCACTTTCGATCATCAGGGAAGCAACACAGCAACTTGTTGAACAAGTGGAAGTGCCGATCGACTTTTGATCTAATCGTAAGCTTTGGCCGAGCGATAGGGGTAGCAGTATACGGAGTCGGCGTAGTCGGTGGCTGCGCGACTATAGCAGGTTGAGACGCCGTCCTGGGTAATATAACTGGTCGAACCGTTCGTGGAATAAGTCCATAATGTCTAATTGGGGTAAACGGCTGCGCATTCTGTGAGTGCAGTACAGACTCCGAAGCGGACAGCAGAGGTGGTGCCTCGGTTCCGAAGGTCGTATACGATTGTGTAGATACTAGGTCGGTGGATGGAACGACAACCGGTGCCGGCTGAAGCGGTTGGGGCGTCTCTGGTTGTGTCACTGACGGTCTCTTGAGAATGCTGGGTCGTTTGTGTGTCTTGGGCTGCTCCTGCTGGGAGGGAAGAGCTTCAAATGCTGCTATCGGAACCACAGGGCTAGGGCTCGTCGGTCGTATCTTAGCGCCCACATTGGACCGCGAATGCGCTCGAGAGGGCTTGGAGGGCGTCTTGACGAAAGGTGTTTCAGCAACTTCGTCCAACTGCTTGCAAATCGATCCTTCCTCTTCCTTGTGCGCCCTCTGCTCTCGCTCTTGTTCAAGTTGATTTAGCGTCTCCTCAATGACTCGCTGGCAATTCTGCTCCTCTTCCTGTCGTTTACGAGCCTTCCGCCGCTGGCTCTTAGACAAGCCTGTAGTATTTGGCAGCTCAACCGCCGTGTCATCGACATGCTTGACGGGTGCCTGTGGAGCTTCGAGGGTCGGTGAGGGTAGTAGAGCGTCATCGGAGTTGCTGAGCTCGGATTCAGGATCAAGTGGTGGCAGCGGTGCGTTATTGGGGGGAAAGCCCAGATTCTGGAATAACTTCGTGAAGCTACCCAGCCGTACCCCTCCATCTTGCAGTGCCAGTTCTAAAGAGCGTGTGTGTGTAGGTCGCAGCGTAGGTGAGCCAACATCGTGGGCGCCTGAGTCTATCAGACCGATAACGGAGCTGAAGTCCCAGCCGGTGTCCGCCGGTTGGGAAGGCATGGGTAATGGAAGACTCGCGAAGAAGTTGGATCGGTGATTGGGCGTATATTGGTTGTGAAGCTATGGGCAATGCTAGAGTGTGGAGGAAGCTGAGGACTAATTAGCTCGAGGTAGGATGAAGGTGACCGAAGTCGACATTGTAGCGCTCGGCAACGTATGCCAAAGAACAACAAGATAATGAAGAAAAGGATCTGGCAGCGGAGGGTGTGGAATCCGTGGATACACCCGCAGTAAGGCGCCAAACGTACCGTGTAACTGATCTCGAAACGGTGGCCTCAGTCGCACGCTCATGGTCGATCGCGACGGTCTAGAGAGAAGACAGAATGGCCTCCAGGCTGACACAAGGCGCTAGAGATAAGAACTGAAGAAGCAGTGGGTGGTGAAAGATAAGTGAGAGTGTGCGCAAGTTGTTGTAAGTGACTGAGGCGAGGGTGGCGGGGTGAAGGTGATCGACGTGTAGTCGCTCGTGTCTCAGCTCAGCCTCAAATGGCCAGTGCTTCATGAATCATCCGGCCGGGCTCGGGTCGACATGCCAACGCCACCACGCCTGCGCCTGCGCCTGACACCTGGACATGCCCACATTATTATTTTGCTCTCGTAAATAAAATACCTATGCCTGCATATTGCAAAGGTCGAGATGGTTGCATGCTTGCGGCGCTGATGTCCGCCAGGCCTCTCTTACGGAGAATGTTGCGCACTTCTGCACTGATCGTCTTCGTAGGTATACGAGTCCGCTCTATGCGCCTATACCTACACCAAACGTCATACCTTGGTAGTTCCGAGTTGATAGGATAGGTATGATTTTTGTCAAGAAGACAGCACATAGACAGACTACAAATTAGAATACCTTCCTCCAACAGAAATACAACAACTCTCCAACACAGTCATAGTTGATCCCATTGCTAATCAAGCCTCGGGTATCTCCAACCGCAACATCCAAGATCTCCACCCCAATGTACCCCTCCAAACAACCCCCATAGCTTCCCTCTTCCACCGTCATGTCCGCCGACTTCTGGGCCGGCTACCTGTCCGGCGCAGCAGGCATCATCATCGGAAACCCCCTCGACCTCATAAAAACACGTCTACAAGCCGGGAAAAATCTTGCTTCGAATGTACAAGCTACATCAACGACCGTAGCTACAGCACCACAGAAGTTCGAGAATGCCGGGACGTTAGTAAGAGGTACGCAGGTCTACTACTCCACCCCCTATTTCTGTAAAAAGAGAAACAATAAAGAAAGCGGAAGCATATTCTCTTCCCAAGAACTAGAACTGCAAAAAGAACTGACCCATACACCCCCTCCAGCACAGGCTCAACAGCCCCGATCCTCACCTACGGCGCCCTCAACGCCTTGCTCTTCGTAACCTATAATCGCACGCTCACACTCCTCTCCCCCTCCTCCCAACACACAACCACACCCTACTACACCGCAGCGGACCTGTCCAAAATCTTCCTCGCAGGCGCAACAGGCGGACTAGCCTCTTTCGTCGTCAGCGCACCGACCGAGCTCATCAAGTGCCGCGCGCAGGTATCTACGTGCTCGACGACAACGTCGTGGAGCGTGGCGCGCGATGTGTGGCGCAAGGAAGGCGTAAGGGGCTTGTATTATGGCGGTGGGATTACTAGTGTGAGGGATGCTGTGGGATATGGGTTTTAGTGAGTTGGTTCTCATATGTATATACACCAAAGAAACATTACGCGCTGGCCGGGGTGGCTGGTGTGGAGTTGCGGTGTGATTTGGCCAAAAAGAACAAAAAAGCTGACGGCGAGATGCATAGTTTTTGGTCGTATGAATGGAGCAAACAAGCGTGGAGCTCGCCCGACGATTCGGATAGGGATAGGGCGCTTAAAGTGCTGTTGTGTGGTGGACTGGCTGGTGTGATTACTTGGGCGTCCATCTTTCCGTTGGATGTGGTTAAGACGAGGGTGCAGACACAGATTTTGCACCCTGGACCAGTGCGGGGAGGTGAAGAGAGCGCGCTGCTACAACCGGATCCGCAGACGTCCCGGCTGAGCGCTGTTGATATTGCGAGGCAAGCGTACCGGACCGAGGGCGCTGGCGTCTTCTTTCGTGGCTTGGGAATCTGTAGTATACGGGCATTTGTCGTAAATGCTGTCCAATGGGCAGTATATGAGTGGATGATGAAGCTGCTACAGCAGTGATAGAGAAATGAGAGCTGTCTGCGACTTCGATGACGGGAGCCACGAACAATGAGCGCTCGTGACCAGTGCGGTCCGTTTGGAAACAACACACTTTGCATGGAGACTGATTGGTGATTATGAGAGGACCATTCGATCTTGAGACTATGTCTCGAATGCTAGCCTTTTAGATTACAGAAGGAGATTTTCCCGCTGCAGAATGTTCGCCATGATGAACCCGTTGCGCAAAATTACCTCTCCAAACTTCAATCTCTCGGAGAGATGTCGAATATGAGAGGAAAATGAAACCTAACATGACGGCTCTTGGATGCAGAGCAAGTATGAAGCATGTGCATCCCCCTTACGATGATAGGCTTGCGAGAAAGGTACAACGCTTAGCAGACAACCACATTACATGATCTGGTCTTGGGTCAAGCCGCCGGTGTGCTCGGTCCCCTCCATGGCGTCGCCGTTGCCCAAGTTAGTATACTTGACCCAGGCCAGACCCAGGGGCCGACCGCCGTACTGGTAACCAGTGAACTTGGCTGCAAGTGTGTTAGTTGAAGAGTATCATCATAGTATTAGGACACTTACCGATAGACGTCTCGGCATCTGCAGGCTTCTCGAACTCGACGACACCGGTTCCACGGGAGCGACCGTTGGGCTCGTACTGGATCTCGGCGCGCTCGACCTTGCCGATGGTTGTGAAGAGCTCGACAAGATCCTCGTTGCTGGTCGACCATGGTAGGTTGCGAACGTAGATGGTGTTGCTAGGTTCTCCGCCGGCAGTAGCATAGTCGGTGAACGGGTTTGGTGCAGGCGGAGCAGCGTGAGGGTCGAAGGCAGGGCCGCCAGGAGGAGCACCACCGTAGCCACCACCGCCACCATAGCCACCGCGGAAGCCACCTCCAAAACCACCACCGCGGCCACCGAAGCCTCCGCGGAAGCCGCCACCGAATCCACCGCGACCGCCAAATCCACCACGACCACCAAAGCCACCAGCAGCACCAGCAAAGCGGTCTTCGCGAACCTCGAGATTGCGACCCTGCCAATCGTAGCCGTTGAACTGGGTAATGGCGTTGCGGGCGTCCTCGGCCGTCTCGAATGCGACGATACCAGAGCCTTTGGGACGGCCATCGGGTGTCATGTGGACATCAGCGCGAAGGACTTGACCGTTGTTGGCAGCCTGACGGAAGAGATCTTTCAGGTCCTGCCAGCCGACGGTGTAGGGCAACTGTGGGTCCAAGTCAGTACAAGCTATCAAGGTAAACAGGAAGGATAGGGAACAGGGCACAAACGTTGGCGACATAGACCTGTCTACCGGCACCTTGACCACCTGCAGCAGCATGACCACCAAAACCGCCTCCGAAACCGCCGCGAGGGGCAAATCCGCCGCCGAAGTCACCGCGACCGCCGCCGGGGGTGCTGAAGCGAGGCTCGGCCTCTCGGTCTTCGCGAACGTATACGAGTCGGCCCATGAGGTTCTGGTTGCTGAGCGATGCAACGGCGTTCTGTGCTTGCTCCCGAGTCGCATATTCCACGATGCCACAGCCCTACACCCAAGCAAAAGCCAGTCAATCTCCATCTTTTTCACATTCAAGACAGGCTTATCATCCAATTACCTTTGACATTCCGTTCGGAAGTAGCAAGACGTCGGCGAAGAGGACCTCTCCAGCTGTGACCACATTAGTTCAACTCTTGACGCGGCGCGACACATGCCATACCTGAGCGCATGAAGTCCTTGAGGTGGTGCCACTTGACATCGTACGAAAGGTTGCCAACGTAGACGCGACGGTCTTGCTGCGACGAGTCCCGGAGAGTCTGCATCGTCTCGCTCTTGTTCTCGGCAGGTCGCGACGAGCCGCCTCGACCAGCAGCGTACGACGGATAGCCTCCCGCACCTTGCGCACCGGTGTTGGGGGAACGTGAGCGGCGATCGGCGCGACGGTAGTCGTCCCGGCTGCGAGAGCGGCTGCGCGGGGAGTAGGAGCGGCGGGCCCGTCGCGGGGAGCGAGATCGTCGACGAGGAGAGCGGTCGCGCTGGTCATAAGAGTCAGTTCCGTAGGACATCATGACAGCAGTTTCAAGCAGTTCTCCGGTTCCGGGTTCCACTTGTCGTTCCAGTTCCGGCGTTGGCCAGGAGAAGTTGCGCGATGGGCCGTCTCGCGTTGGTGTTGTGGTTGCGAAAACGTTGTCGAGGCTGCGCGAGTGGGTGGTGAGGGTGAGCCAGCTCCGAGCTTGGGGCAGGTACCGCCCGGCAACAACAAACGCCGACACTCACCTCACGTGACCGAGCCACGCCACGTGACCGAGCCATGCCCTCGACTGCAGCCGGCAGCGGTGCGCACCACGGCCGCCATTGCTGCCTGGCGACACGACAAGCAAGACACCATGGCCGCCATCAATGCTGCTCCCGCCTTCTACATCCAGCACGCCTGGCTCGCCCGCCAGGGAGAATGCAGACGACAGACAGAAAGAGAAGGAACAGCAGCACTTACTCGGTCGTGGGGACGGTATGAGTCTCCCGAGTCTGTCAGGAACGTGTCAGCAAGCAAGGTGTCTGGATGCGAAAGAAGGCAGAACCGCGCTCAACGATGGCGCGGAGGACGGATGGCGGGCTTAAGCAGGACAGGAGTGGGAAGTCACGGCTGTGCAAGAGGGGCACTTACCCATCCTGTGTATTAGAAAGTGGCTACGGTAGCTACCGGTAACACTTGCTCAAGGCCCAGCTCCCTGCCAGCTGAGACGGCCTGTAGGACCCAGCAGCGCAGATATCACGCTGCAGAGAAATTGCCCTTCTTCCGTGCACGCCTCAACGATGACGCCCTATGGGTCCTCGACAGCGCAAGCCTCCCCACGGCACAGCGTCCAGGCAGCCAATGAAGACGCGCAGGCGGGCTCTGGGAACCTGAAGGACTTCCCGGCAACTCGGGTTGGGTCGCGGACGTGAGGTTGCAAGACCGATCGGGAAATGTGTACTGTAAGCCTGGGGTCGAGGTGAATAGCTTGTGAGATGGTCCGCAGCTGGGCCGGGGCTACGATGGACGCAGACGGGGTTGATGTTGATGCTGACTTGGACGTGTCCAACCCGCGGAAACGAGAGGCAGTCAGGAGGCAGAGTCGCGGCTGACTCTTCAAGCAGACACCTTGTTGGAGAGCTTGATAGTGGATGGTGGGTCTGTGGAGTTGGTTCGTTCGCGCCTTCCCCCACCATCTCGGTAGGCCGTGCACACACCCGGAACGGACCCCTAGCCGCGGCCTGTCTTAGTCTGTCCGCTCTGCCTTTACCATGGCATTCAATTCACCCTGGTGTTTCAGTGCTTGGAAGTTGGGACTGACAAATACTGAGAGCGAGTGCCGCTACCTAGCAGCCAGGCAAATGGCTCCTGAGCCGCCGCCAAAAGCAAATGTTGCTAAGCCGCTACCTGTACTCTGCACCCCACTCCGTGTTTGCCGTGTACGTCGTCACAGCTCCATCATCCATGTGAACGAGTGTTCCTCGGGTCGTAACACAGCACCGAGTCGATACACCCGCCTTGTAAGACCAGTTCGCCTGAATCAGGACATATGGCCCGGCTGCACTCTCGCCGACTAACGATATTGGGACATTCACTTAGTAATGACGGATCCGCGGCTCCATGGATGGATTCGGCTAGTGCAACCGCAATCACCAACAGGTGTCTAGACTTTCTGTTGTCGTGCGTGTTGCATTCTCTCACTTTTTTTTCATACTTGAATCAGGAGATTCGCTTGGCACCAGTAATTTTCCCCTTCACGACCTCTTCAATAAAGACGAGGCTACCGCTCCAGGGGCATATGGCAATAGTATGCAAGAGGAATTGATATTTTCGCAAAATTCTCCGCTTCCTAACCTCTTTTACCCGCATCACTATAATTAGGAGCGGCAGATCTTCAGCCAAACCGACAGCCTCGTCAACCTTGTTCCCTACTGCATATGCAATACAAGAAAAGGACATGCTCGGGTCTGCCACCTGAGACCAGCAATGTACAGCACTGTTGAGAGTCACGACTTTGTATAAAGCTTGCATTTGCTTCATGATATGTGCGGTGTCGCACACGAGTATCGATAGATTGTGAGCAGGTGCTCTGTTACACCAGACTGTTATTAATTACCAAAGATATTGTCTATCACTTTGTCAGCTTCAAATTCGAATTTACCACCGCGCCTTGTCATTTGAACCTTCAGCCAAGCCCTACACCAAGACATTCTCGCTTGCGAGTATACCTCACTTGGTGAGATAACCATATTACAGTGCTTGCGGATGGAAAAGTAATTCTTAGCACCGCCTACGCACTCATATTCCACTAGAGACTCGAGAGAGCACCAACAACAGTAAGTGAGAAACAGGTATTGCAATAACGACTTTGCAGACGCTTTCTCTTGCATCTACCGGTACACAACTAACATCTATCCTCTGCATCAGAATCCGCTTCTACCCTCCTCCCGGCCCGTAAACACTATTATCTAACACGGCAGAGATTAATCGCTGGAAGTACGTCCCGAACCAAATTTACCTCGGGACCAGAAACCTAGAGCTTGAGTATGATATACTTACCTCGTAATTTGCGGCATAAATTCACTCACGGCGTTTGGTATCCCAAAACACGCAATCCTGTCCACGGCGAACAGTAAACTATACCCGACCATAGGGTTTTGGCTGCATATATGACTGTACAAGCTTACAACGATCTTTTATTTGGGGCAGTGCACTTTCTACGTGTCTGGAAGAACGACAACTACGCGAACATCTTAAGGGCACATTCTCTATTGTTCTAGGAACTAGAGCATAATATACGAGGGCAGGAATAGGTCCAGAATGTTAACGTTCACATTTGCAGTCACCGAGTCTCCGCTTCCGGCTTTCCAAACACAACTCTGAAGAGGAGGCTTTCTGGGAGCGTGTGCCTTGGCCTGTCCCACAGCCGGGCCAAACGTACCTGGTGCTGTCGAAGCTTCTGGTAGATAAGGGCTTGTATTGGAATTTTCGAGCATGAACTGAGGTGCTAGATGGCTTCCAATCGCGGCTTAAGGCCGTAAGCTAAAGTCGAGGGTATCTAGTCTTGATTACACGCGGCCATACATCAGAATATCTCATCTATGTCAAACAAATGAATGTTTTCTGTCTAGGCCAACGACTTAATCATGGTCGAGACCTGAATGGAACAAAGATGAATGGGATTTGGACGAAGTAGAACTGTGGGGTTGCCGCGTCTAGGAGCGAATAGTAGCAAGGGATTAGGACACTGATGATATACAAACTTCAAGTTGTCATTTACACAAGTGTTGCCGTGACTTCAAATCGATTTTTGGCGATAGGAACACTTGAGGACACATAGGTAGGGGCTTACAGTATATATCCCCGCGATTGATCCTAGCGGCGCAGAGTCTAAAAGACATCCGCCTAGGTTTCGTTTCGGACTCTTAATACTACTTCTTCGATACCATCACATTCCGCACTGTTTCTATCTTGCATCATTGCAGCTCTCGCAATCTGCACATCCTATTTGACGTCTACGCGACGAGACGAGGTAGACTTGAAGTGCAGTGACGAATTTCGGTGGCGGCTTGTCTTAACAGAAGAAGAAACGGGTAGTCGTGATTCTATGCGCGCAACACGGTGTTAAAAACTCGCAGGACTCATGAAAGCGATATGATCCTGTTTTGCCTTTAATCCAGTTCGGCTACCTACCTACAGGATAACGTAGACGACGACGTCACGAGGCTAAGAACAGCCGAGGTTCTCCACTGCAAGACCAACCCCGATTAAGGACTACTTACCTTGATTCCTTTACATGTAGATGCATAGCCCCCTGAAACTATGTCCAAAGTCATGCACCGGTCTATAATCAACCAACCAACATCCCGTGGTACCAAAACCCAGTTTACGCACTCGCACCCTACCCCGACATGCCCACCAAGTCGCCATTCCCAGATGTACACATTCCAGACGTGGACCTCTGGGATCTAATATTCAATCGCCCAAACCGGGATTTCCCAGACCAAAAAGTGATATACCGCGCGCTCGACTCTACACGAAACTACACATTCGCCGACGTAAAAAACCTCGCGACGACTTTCGGCCAAGGACTACAAAAGGTCTGGGACTGGCAGAAGGACGACATTCTAGCCCTATACACACCAAATGACATCGACATTCCGCCCGTGATCTACGGCGCTTTCTACGCAGGAGGCATAGTCACGCCCGCGAATCCTGGATACTCTGCGACCGAATTGGCGTACCAGCTCGAAAACTCGGGCGCGAAGGCCCTCGTTACAACAAAAGCGTTTCTGCACACTGCGCTGGAAGCTGCACAGCAAGTCGGCATTGCTAGCGATCGTGTGATAGTACTTGGTGTCGACACGGACGCGACAAATGGGTGTAAACACTGGACTAGCATACGGGCCCCGTCGGGAGCAGGACCATATCCGAGACGGAGAGCGCAGCCAGAAGATCTTGCCTTTCTAGCGTATAGTTCCGGGACCACGGGTTTACCAAAGGGCGTCATGCTCACGCACCGTAATATCGTGGCCGACCTACTCATGATCCAAGGCGCAGTCGGCGAATGGTACACATCCGCCGACGACAAGTTCCTAGGCGTACTCCCCTTTTTCCACATCTATGGTCTCACGGGGTTGGTACATCAGACATTGCATCGCGGTATTGAGATGGTGGTCATGCCGTCTTTCGACATGGAGACCTTTTTGAACACTATACAGCAACATAAGATCACTTTCCTATATGTAGCACCGCCTGTCATCGTACGTCTATCCCGGGATAAGATGGTAGACGAGTACGATTTGTCGAGCGTCAAAATGATTACGTGTGGAGCCGCGCCGCTGACGAAAGAACTGGTGGATACGGTGTATGCGCGGTTGAGGATCAGGATTAATCAAGCGTATGGGTTGAGTGAAACGAGTCCTATGACACACTGCCAGGTACGTTTTGTTGTTGTTCTCACATCCCTACCGGTTTTTGTGCATTACAGCCAAAAAACAGCAACAGCCCTTTTCTTACTAACAATCCAAAAAAAAGCCATGGAACGAATGGTACACCTCCATCGGCTCCGTAGGAAAAATGTTTCCAAACATGCACGCAAAATACATGTCCGCCACAGCCACAGGCGCCGCCGACGAACAAGAACTCGGACCCGGCATCGCCGGCGAACTCTGGCTCACCGGCCCCAACCTCTTCGCCGGCTACTGGAAAAACGAGACCGCGACCCGTGAAGCCATCACGCCCGACGGGTACTTCAAAACGGGGGACATTGGCTTCCAGGACGAATTTCACAACTTTTACATCACGGACCGCGTCAAGGAATTGATCAAGTATAAAGGGTTTCAGGTCCCGCCTGCGGAGCTGGAAGGCAAGCTCATGGAGAGTGCGCTCATCGACGATGTAGCCGTTATTGGCGTCCAGGATGAGGAACGGCATACGGAGGTTCCTAGAGCGTATGTCGTCGCTTCCTCACGGGCGCATCAGCGGGGGGACGAGCAGGCTCAGGCCCGCGCGATTGTGTTGTGGATGCATGAGAAAGTCGCCAGTCATAAGCGATTGCGGGGTGGGGTTGTGTTTATTGATGAGGTTCCGAAAAGCGCGAGTGGCAAGATTTTACGACGGGTTCTGAAAGAGAGGAGTGGGCAGGATGTGCCTTTGGGGGTTATGAGTAAGGCGAGACTATGAGCTTCTGTGTTAGTAACAAATAGGATGCTTCTGTACACAATGCATGTAATATCTGTTTATTCATTGTAATGATACCCCTATTCCGGTATCAAGGTATACATATACACGCTAACTAGTAAGCTACTCATGCCTGTTCCTCATTCATATCGATCGTGAAAATTCATGCCCAAGACAGTCGACGTTCCACATCACCGGTGGGAACAGATCGTATGGTCGGGGAACTCCTTACTAGAAACTCCATTGTCCATGATAGGAAATCGCAGCATGACTCCATGGGAATGTGCAGGGTACCGGTAGCGCCCGTTATGCCCCGCTCGCGCAAACAAAGCCGCAGCCGAAATAGAAAAAAGAAGACTTTTTTGTATATGCCATGTATGGTGAATCGTGGAAACAGTGAAGGAATGGCCTTTGTTTGAGAAGAAGTGGGCCCTGTATGCAAGTCGCCTAAACGCTCAAACTTTTCCAAGAAGCCGAAGTGAGTGACATGTGAGATTTTGCATGTTGGGGAAAATGCGGCCGCTGGGTGAGGATTAGGCCGAGAGTGACATCGGGTGGAATACTGAACGGGTGTTAGTTGGTCGCGTGAATCGAAGACGGTCGGTCGAATCCTCTGGGTTGTCGTGCAACTCAGGGAACGGTTGAAGTTGCGACCCAAGGCTCAAATGAATTAAGCATTGCTGCCCCACGGTCCATTCTCTCTTCCCAGACCGGAAGATCCAGTAGTACGGTGACCGCCAACAGGAGCCAGATTAGGGCTTCCCTTGCCCCCACCACTACCCCACGACAAGCCGCTGAGGCGCTTATTGCTATTGCTGGAAGTAGTAGATGCGCCGTCCCTACTCTTGTTGGGATCCTCCTCCTCTTCCATGCTGAACAAACCCTGCTCCTCCTCGATGCGCTCGCGGTTAATGCTACTGCTGCTGACAGCGCGATCAATACCGAGACGTCCACTGGAGCTGGAGATACTGGATCCGGAGGTAACGCGATGGATGCCAGGATGCACCGGGTTGCTGGTCAATGTGGCCTCCTCTCGGGACGACAGGCGAGTCCGCTGCAGTTGTTGGCTGATCATACTCATGGAAGCTTGGCGCGGAGGAGACGAAAGATAGGGACCCACATCACTAGTAGCCGGGCGGTTCATAGCGCGTAGTGAAGGGCTGGCTCCAGGATGGAGGCTCGAGTTTCGAAGTGGTGAGCCGACGTGACCAAAAGCTGACTGTCCAGGTAGTGAGCCGGATTCGAAGGTTGAATCGTAGGTAGGACCTCGTGGTTTGGCCCACATAGACTGAAAACGCGACGGGGAAGCGGTCGCTGCTGAAGGTGATCCGTACTTGAGGTCTGAAGCGGTTGGTGATACGCCCAGTCTAGACTGCGAAGCACGATGTGAAAGCGAGTTTTCGCTTTCGTTTTGATCGCGCGAGAAGCGACGCATCTTCTCCTGAGGCGTTAACAGGTCACTGAGCGAGTTTGGTAGCAGATCTTCCTCGAATTTGCCAATCATGTCCGTCTCATCCCACTCCTCGTCCTTGTACGCCGGCCGCGCACCCACACTCGATGACATGACACCTCGTGAGCGATTTGCGGCGAGTTCAGAGTGCAGCACCCTCCTTCCAACGGGCTGTTCGACAGACTCTGGCGGAGATGAACCCAGTGCCGAAAATGCCCTGCCCCGTAGTGTGTCACCGAATGCGGAATCGTGCAGGTTTCTGAGAGCAGGCGAGTCGGCTTGGTATGAGGAAGGCGGCGAGTTGGCGAGGAATTTGGCCGGTACGGACGAAGCGATGGGACCATAGCGCGCCATGGTGGAAATGCCCTGGCTGTCAAAAGATGCTGGGAGTCCCACGTCCATGACGCTGAGTCCCTTCTGTGACGGCGAGATGGGCAGCCGGCTGTTCTCGTTTGGCGGTGAGCCGTAGTTGGAGCCTGGGTGGGAGGAAAACGTGGTGTCGATGGTCGGGATCATGTCATACTGGTTCCTCTGGTTCGCGTACTCATCTTGGACGGCGTAGGGGTAGCCTGGCTGCATGCCGCCCATGTGTGCCTGCATGGTGAGCAGCGAGCTGTTCATGGGCATCTCCTGGTGGTGTGGTACGTTCATGCGGCCGAAGTGAGCTCGAGCGTTGCTGCCGTTCAAGACATGGCCGTTGGGGAGGATGTGGGCGAGGGCGCATTTCTGACCGAACTTGCAGTTGCCCTGGCGGCGCAATTAGTATTCAGTATAGTTTCAGCATGGTCCTGGCAGAGGGCTCACCTTGGTGAAGTACTTGCAGGGCGCGCGCTCCGTCATGGGCTCGTCCGAGTGCAGGAACGGACACGCCTTCCCGGCCTGGCAGGCGCCTTGCCGGTAGAATTTGCAGGGTACGTGTGAGGTGTCTGCCCAAGTCAGCAGATGCCCGTCGCAACGCGCTACCGGCCTGACCTACTCTTGCTGTTGGGAGGGCTGCGCGGGCCGCCGAAGCCCATTTCGCGCAAACTCGCCTTGTACTCGTACCCGTTGGCGCGCCCGCCAGGCACTGCCATGGGCCCGTGGCCGTTTGCGCCTGCCATTGCGCCGTTGGAGAGCTGGTGGCGGAGATGGCGCGATGCCCGTCGGGATATCTGCGGCGTATCCGGCGTGTGGGGCGCGGTGGGCGGGTTGAGCTGGTGAGAGAAGGGCGCGGGTGGGAGGTGTTGATGTTGATGTTGTGGCGGGGTCTCTTGGTGGGGTTTGTCGCCGACGTCTGAGGGCAGCTGGGTGGGCGCAAATGTAGCCATAGCTCTCAAACGGGGGTAGCGGCAGATCGCTTGCGGCGGGCTAGGGTGAGGGGACCGACGACATGCAATAATGCTCCCACGCCAGGCACAGTACTCCCGAGCTGGAGCTGAACGGCGTTATGTATTTGAGAGAACACGAACAAGAAAAGAAGAAGAAGGCAAGGCGAATAATAGGTAAGTGGGAGGATCATCTAGATTGGCCCTATCCAAGAATGCTGCAGCCTCAGCGGCTCCCGCGTGATGGATCGTCTTGGCCCGCGTGACGCCATGTCGGACCCTGGACGCAGACCCAGGCAGTTGCCATGGGATGCCTGCGCCCACGCTTCCCGCCGTGACCCGTCCCTGCCTTGTTCCTTCCGGCCTCCCTCGTCGACCGCCCATCTTTGCTCACATGGCACAATACATCTGAAACATATCTTGCACCACCACCTCCATCGTCTAGCCACAACAAAGTCATCTGAGGCCGCCGTCACCGTCATCTGCAAGTAGCAAGCACACTTGCTGTGTATCAAAAGTACTATTCCAAGTCTAGACATGCTATCTATACAAGTATACCATGCTAGCACCTCATGTCCATCTTCCAACTTCCCCATATCCTCATGTCCAATATCCTATCATGCACCCTCATGAGATAATTATACTCTATGCGAGACCCAGCCGTGCCCCCAACTGATGCATTAGCGATGCCCGATGCGCAGTATGCCTGCCGAACACGAGTTGTTGTACCACTCCAGTTGCAAATCGTCCATCATGTGCACTTGCGGTATCCCCAAGCCGTACGTGTAAGCGTTGAACTGAATACCGGAGAGTGCCCGGAACTCGTCCGTGAAAAAGACCTGCGTGAGCCGACAACCAATGTAACCCAAACACGCCGGGAGTGTCACGTCGTGTGTGACCACGAGCACTTCTTCCTCGAGAACAGCATCGTAGCGG
This sequence comes from Decorospora gaudefroyi, assembly GCA_010015605.1. Lineage (NCBI taxonomy): Eukaryota > Fungi > Ascomycota > Dothideomycetes > Pleosporales > Pleosporaceae > Decorospora > Decorospora gaudefroyi. The sequence continues at coordinate 60,393 of ML975379.1, forward strand.
TAACCGGAGATGCGCAGCGTACAAGGCTCGAGGCCGCTCAGAGCGCAGCCAAAGTACCCCCAGTAGGCGTTGAACCAGTATGCGTTCACTGATGCCCGTGGTCCTGCACCAATCTCACCTGGTAGCAACGTACCTACGAATGGCGAGTTCGGGAGGAGCGTTCCATCCAGAGGCAGGAACATGGCCACGTTTGGTTGTGACATCGCCGGATACGGTTCCCACATGTCAGGGACCCACGTGTATCCTCTGGCGTAGAAGAGGTGGTGGTAAGGATTGTCCATGCCATTGGCGATAAGCAGAGGGGGCACACTGTCTCCAACCACCGTGTCATCAAAGTTGAGCGTGAAGTTGCCAGATTCACCGCACGATGAAGGCCCTGGCAACGCTGGAAGGGCGACCGTCGTTGTTGCTAGTATTAAGGTCTCTAGACTTTGACTAGGAATAATCGGGGGCATGACATTGACCTGACGCTTCGCCAACGGTACCGAGGATTCGTTGCTTTGTTCATATATCGTCGTCACCACTGTCGTGAACCTGCTCGACCCCGAGGGGAACATTGAATATGTCGGCGGCGCCGAAAGCGGTATTTGCCGCTCGGAACGCGTCGTCAAGGGTATCGTCTGCAGATCTGATGGTAGTGGTCCAGTCACAGTAGGGTATGTCCCAGTCCAATACGAAACTGTCGTCGAGATGTCAGGTGACGGAAAGACGAAGCTGACTGCAGTATCAGCGTACGATATGACCCTGGTCACAGCAGCCCTAGCGAGTATCACGGATGTCTCATTCGGTCCTGGAAGGCTGGGTTGAGTTGTTGTAGCCAACGTCAAAGCTGAAGTCGTCGTGGTCGTGTCTGTCTGAATGCTGAAGAAACCGTCAAGCGAGGTGGAACTGCTGTTGAACAGCGAATATGAGGAGGTGCCCGACGGAGAGCTGAGTGGGGTCGAATCCGAGCTCAAATTTGCGCTTGGAGATGAGGAAAGGTTTGCACTAGGTACAACAGTGATGAAAGTGGTCGGGGGAACAGACATGAAGATACTGGTCACAGGCTCACTTAGCGTTGGCGACCTTCCAGGCGTAGAGTTAAACATCGAGGTAGTGGGAAAGATGCTAAGTGAAGAAGTCGTAAAAGCCGTTGTGGGAGAAGTTAGTAAAGTAGGCGACGTCAACGCGGTTACTGAGCTGGTGACCGTGGTGTTCGGACTTGGGGTCGGTAGGAAAGAAGTCGGGCTCAATACTATGCTCGAGATACTAGTAAAAGGCGATGTTACAATTGACGATGTCGTCGGCGAGAGCGTCAATGGGACTGAGCCGCTCAGACTATCCAACACAGAGGAAGATGTCGGCAAAGAGGGGTCTGGTGATACTGAAGAGACAAAGGGCTCAGAGAATGATTCGGTGGGTGAAACCGAACTCGAAGGTGAAGAAAAGCTAGGATTTGCGCTTGTTGGAACAGTCAAAAAGCTGGAAGTGGTCGTCAAAGCAGGATCCGACGTTCCGTCTGAGGGATTTGGTAGTGGGAAAACCACAGTTTCCGATGTGCTTGTCACTAACGTGGTCAAACCGCCAGGTAGAGTGCTCGTCAATGTCGTAAGAACAGTCGAGGTCAGTGGCAGTCCAGATTCAGAAGTAGGCTCCGGAGAGGATCCACCAGGCAAGGTTGGCGATGTGTTGGCGATCGTGGTAGTCGGTTCTCCAGGGATTACGCTGCTCAGGGTAGTTGGTGTAACCAGCGTGGTGGGCGTGGCGGGTCCCGAGGGAACCGGAGGCGATGTTCCGTCCAAGACGGTTGTGGAGGTGCTAGTGAGTATAGTCAATCCTCCCCCCGGAAGCGTGCTGGATGATAAGATCACCGTGCTTGAAGTTGTGGGCACGTCGGATATAGGAGATACTGAGAGACTCGGAGATGAAAGAGGTTGCATAGGACCACCTGGGCTAGTTGACAGTCCTGGAGCCATGGACGATGTACTTGTCCCCGTACCGTATGGCGTAGACGGCGGCATGACGGGCGTAATCAATGTAGACACCATCGTAGACAGCGCATTGCTGATTGTGATGACGCTCGTCAAGAAAGAAGGAGAGGTATAGGAGGGATTCGGTCTCTGTGGTGGAAGAGGTAAGCTCGCGATCAAAGATGTGAGAGTAGCAGAGGATGAGCTTACAGAAGGATTAGAAGGCGGAGAGATTGATGCAGTGCCGCCAGGGACAGTGGTTATCACCGTTGTTACTAGAGTGAAATTGGGTACCAGTGACGTGGTGAGGGTAGTCACAATTCCAGGGGCAGTTGGGCCCAGAGAAGGAAAGGCAAGCGTGGCCGATGTAGTTGTGGGCCCTGTTAGGGGCAGCGAAGAGATGACAGGTGAAAAAGATGTCATGTCTGGCGTCGCGGTGGGGAGCGTATTGAAACGAGTGGGCGGAGCGATGCTGTTCAGCCATTCCGTCGTGCCGTTGATCACAGAGAAGTAGTAGGTGCCTTGTGCTGGGTTGGTAGGCGAAGCGCCGATGAGCGAGACGGTGATGATGGGCCCAGGAACGGTGACATAGACAACGCTGCAGTCGGCCATGTCTTGCGCGGCGACGACAGGAAGTGCCTTGAGAAAGAATTCTAGGGAGACGTAGCAACAGACGAGAAGTAGGCAGAGAAAACCCGCTGACACGATCACATCACTAAATGCTTGCTGGTCATTCCAGCACACTCGAACCACGGCGACCATGAAGCGGTAGATCCAATCAAATGTGCGGCATGGCCACCAGCGGTTGGGTTTCATCGCCCACCAAGGTTGAAAAGCTGGCTGTAATTCGGACTTGGTCTCGACCTTCGTATCTTTCGCTTTCGTCCGGGATCTCGCAGTGCCATCGAACGATTGCATTTGGGGAGATGATGAGCCAGTGAAGCCAGAAGATATCTGAGTGTGTTCAACAAAGATAGGTATAGGCGGCCGCTTGCTGATGAGCTCGTAGGCACTCAGATGTCGAGGCGGTGTGCTTGAGGGAGAGCCGTCTTTGCGGGACGTGTTGGCAGGGATACTGAGCCATTTCAGAAAGTTGCCCGGTGGGGCTATGGGCCGATTCGACGGTCCGGTGGTAGACCTGGACGATAGAGGGACACGTGCTGCTGGAGTTGAGGCTGTCAGGTTGCTAGCACCAACGTCATGGTTCGCGGAATTCTGGTCACCTTTCGCTCTGTCCTTGTTGCGGACCTTATTCTTGGGCATGGTGAAGAGGAGAAGATGTTTTTGCTATGATACAGCTTCGAAGATGTTCCTGGTAGGCTGTTGTGCAAAGGTTGCGTGGCGTGGCGTATCCAAAAGTTCTGTTGTGGTGAAAGAGAAAAGGCTGGGAGGACAGGTGTAATATATGCGTAGCGTGACAAGATTGTACCTTCCATGACAGCGGTGCGAAAACAAAAGAAGCATTGACAGTTGGTGGTTGAGGTGGGAACGATGTTGGAAGTTTGCAAGAAGTGAGGGAACGAGATGCATAGGTGGCGACTGTTCCGAGCAGTTGCAGCAGTCCCTGGTGTGCAGGCACAACCCTCCCCTTGACAATCAGATTAAGCGTCCCACGTGCAGCTCCCAGAGGTTGCTGAACGAACAAGTAGCAATTGATGACAGACGGAATGGTCGCGAAACGATAAGAGTACCAAAGAGTACGAAAGCGCAATCCATGCATGGCTCTTTCTTCAAGCTCTGATTCTGTTGCAAGTGCAATGTCCAGAGTTTCTAGTCATTCCCTTGTCGAACCGGGCATCACGCCCTTATTTCCCACATCCTAACGTGTCCAGCCTCGTTCGCAACGGCCAATTGAGCGAGACTGCCCTCTCGCTCCTCCTCTTCGCTCGGCCTTCCCCACGCAACCGCCGTGATTCTCCCAAGTGGCGTCTTTTCTGTAGGCCAGTTCTTGAAGACGGTAGCAGAGGGCAGATGTACCAACCTCATTGCGTTGTTCTTCCAGCGACTTGCCATCGCAAGGACCTGGCCGTCCGCTGTGAATTCCAGATGTGATACCGGTGTCGTAAGATTCTGCAAGGCGCGCAAGGGCTTGGGAGCTTTCGGTATACAACCATTAGAATCCGGTTTCGCATGCTTGTCTGAGGCATCGTTCTCGCTCCATGCCCTGCGGTCATATACGTTGACCACGCCACTCGAGCTCCCGACGGCAACCCAGCGATCGCCGCCTAGCCAGCCCTCACGCCCACTGTTGCCACCAAGCGCTATAACTGTTGTTCCTACAGCGCCCTCGTCGGTCCAACGTCCGATAACCCCCTCTTCGACGCTCCATTCGGTCACTTCGCCGTTCTTGCCCGCAATGCTGAGACCACTTCCATCGCTCCACCAAGCGAAGTCTGCAACACCGCCTCTCGACTCAACACGCACCTGTGTGGCCCATTGCAGAGTCCTTGTATCCAGAATATTGATCACACCACCACCTTTCCTGGACGAACCCCGCAGAGCCATGTATCTGCCGTCTGGTGACAAGGAGAAATACTCCATCGTCCGTTGTTCGTGCTGATGGCCGTAAACGCGCGATATCTTTTCCACCTTGCCCGTCGCGATATTCCAGACATGAAAGTAACGTCGTCGTGCGCTAAGGAAGATGCGTGAGTCGGAGGGAGAGGGATGGAACGCCGTCGTAACGAGAGGCGTGCGCTTGATGTGCAGAGACGTGAGCAGAGGGTTCGGGTTTGGCGGGTTCGGGTCGACGTGATGGAGGTAGAGTGTCGAGCTGGGACCAGAGGAGAGAAGTAGCGGATAAGCGGGGTGGAATGAAAGAGAGGTGATGGCAGACTACGGCATTAGTTAGTCAAGAGGCTCAACTCGAGTCGTATCGCGACACTCACTGGCCCTGCTTTGGCGACGTCTTTCAGGCGCTGGATGTCGATGGTGCCCGCCTGTAGCTTCCTCCTCTTCGCAGCGCTTCTTGATGTCCGCGAGAGAATGTCCGCGTCCTTCAGCAGTCTTGCCAGGGGCTGTGTAGAAAGGTCGTCTTCGTCCACATCCATGTCGCTGGCAGATGCCTCGCCGCTCTCGCCATCGTCGATGGTCCGTCTCCGCTTCTTGTTCGCCTTGGAGGTCGCGCGTACCGCCCAGCCCGGGGTGGGGCATAGTCTTTCGTATTGCTTCCGTAGTCTGCGTGCATACTCCTTGCCGTTGACCGTGTCGTCTTCTGCTGTTTCTCGTAGCTTTTTCAATTGCGGCACTGACGCTAGACTGATGACTAACCGCTCATCGTCGCTGTCTTCCCATGCTGGCTTGTCGTCCTCATCGTCTGATTTTCCTGTCTTTGCAACAGCCACAGCGCCAGCCGGTGCAGCGACTGGACCCGCATCGAAGAAGAACAGGTCCTGATCCGCGACGTTGTCGAGATCGGCCTCTTCCGCGCCGGACTCATCTGACGTCTCGCCGTACGTGCCGGTTGTGCGATCAAGAGAAAAGAGGTCTAGGCCTTGTCGGAAGCCCTCCGAGTCGCCGAAGATGATGCGCTCAAGCTCCTCCTCCTCTGCGTCTTTTGGCAACACAGGCTTCTCTTTCTTCTGCTGTTCTAGCTGTATGTCCATGCTCTCCGCGTCGCTCGCTTCGCTTTGGGCTCCACCGTTTCCGTCCTCCTCATCCGTGCCAAAAACCTCAAAATTAGCCTCTTCTGCTTCCTTCACCGGCTGCAGTGCGCCTGCTTCCCTATCGCTGCCTGCATCCCCGGCCTCGAGTTCGGCCTGATATCGTGCGACATCATTTGTTTTCTCGGGGAGAAATCGCTGGTGACCGCCAGATTTGTGTGGGATGGCTGCTACGGGCGCCATTATTGCAGCGGAGGAGGATGTGAAGAGCCGCAGATGGGCCTCGCAAAACTGAGCTTGGTCCGCGAAGAATTATTGTGGGGCACCTCCGCGCACGGCCAGATTAGACCGAGCTAACTGGACCAGGATCGACACCTTACCCAGACTTCCCCTCCCACCTCCCACGACCGGACGATTAAGATGCAGCATAGAATTTCGCTCTGCAAAAGCGGCTTTTCCGCATCAAACTCAGATTGGACGCCTCTCTGTTCGCTGCATGTGCCCTAGCTCTGCTGTACAGCGTCGAGATACAACCCCGCTGACACGCCCTATGCGAGTAGGGCGTGAAGGTATGAAGGCACCCGCCCCGCCTACTTGACATGGCCAAGGTCGGTGTCACTCCTCTTAGTCTGGGCAACAGGAGGGTGTATGTATAAGTAGACCTGGTACCTCCCAATGACACACAACAACACCAAACGAACTGTTACACAATACGTCCAGGGATTTGATTGGCAGGCCACTTCCTCACTGCTGCATCAGCACCACGAACACTTCAACATGACGAACCCACGTCTCTGCGTCTTCCCCCTCAAGCCCGAAGAAGCGGAACAGTACATGCGAATCCGCCACCAAGTATTCAGCACCACCACATTCCACAACGTGCTCTACGCGCAAGGCGAGCCCTCCCAGAAAACACTCGACAGAGTAACCTCAGAGATACGCGACCGTCTTGTCCAAGGCATCCACTATCTGAAATGCGTTGACACCTCGACCAGTGAAATGATCGCTGGAGCCAGCTGGCACTACCTGAGAGCGCAGGAAGAGGGCGCGAAAGAGCGCCCTTGGGAAGAGGTTGATGCCGAGCTCATAGTCCCCGAGCCATACGATGAGAGCGACCCTGAAATGTACAAAAGCCTATTCACCCTGCTCAATACGAACAAGCGGAAGATCCTGGGGAATAGACCGTATTATGCGCTGAATACGATGGTCACGCTACCGAATCACGAGAGGAGAGGAGCGGGAAATATGCTTGTGCGATGGGGATGCGATAGAGCGGATGAAGCAGGTGTGCCGGCTTATGTAGAAGCGAGCCTTATGGGAGCGCCAATGTATGCGCGTCATGGGTTTCAGCGTGTGAAGCAAGTGGAGTTTGATTTGAGCAAATGGGGAGGCAAGGGTGTGATGTCGATTACTGTAAGTTACATCTCTTCATGTACAATGGTGGACTAACGAGGTCTTAGCTTATGCTGAGGCCGGCAAAATGTGAATAATCTCACTATAGGTATCAAGTTACTGTTTCAACATAGCTACCTTAGAACGCCGTGCCAAGAAAGAAATGTTTCCCTTCCGGTCCTGAGCATCTCCATTGTATCGAAAGTCCAGGAGCTCTTCGCGCTACATAGGGTAAAGTGCGCTTAGCCACCTTGAATGCATCGTAATGCAGATTCCCAAAGTCATTTCCAGCCAGTCAGGAGAGTGACTTGCTGCAAACGACCTGAGTATTCTGTTCTGTTAATGGTACGTAGTAAACCACCCCATTAGTAGCCAGGGGCTCAAACACCCTCGCTAAACATCTTCCGGGCAACTACCATCATCTCGTCCACTTCGTCCTTGGATTCGGGCGAATCGGGTGTTCTGAAATCCTCTCGCTGCCAACCGAAGGTATTTGTGAGGGTCAGGCGGTGATTCAACGGGATGGATCTTCTCCCACTCAACTCTGGAAGCTGCCCCAATGGGAAGCACTGCTGTAAATATGGTCGCACAAGGTCAGGAATTTCCAAGGGAGGGCCACGAAGAAGACTACGATATGCGTAGTGCAATGCAAGCCACGTCCAAGGATCCTCATTCGGACAGTGGAAGCGGACGATGACAACTACCTGAGGATTTCGGTCACAAAATCCAGCAATAGAGTAGAGTTGCGAGAAGTAATCGAGAACGATGGCCTCGCACGAGACGTTGTGGTAGCCGACAATCTTTCTAATGTAGCTGTGGATCTGAAGTGTGGGCTCCCGAAGCAAGCGAGCCCGACGAGAGTCATCACGGATAAACCTTTCCAGGCTGTCTGTGCCTGTAGACAGCGTACCGCGCTCGAATGCCACTTGGTCGAAACGAACACCTCGTTCTTCTGTCTCCGTACGCAACTGCTTACAGACGTCTTGTAGGCGGTCCACCTCTACCCACTGCTTCTTGCTTTCGCAGTACACCAGCGCCTTCCATGTCTTGCAACTGTTTTTGTGCATACGCACTTCTCCTCTCTTCTCCACAACGTAGGCGTATATCATGTCGCGCAGCTCGCGCGGCAGGCTAAGCAGAGGGCATCTCCCGTTTGCTAGCGCAATAAAAGGATCGGGAGGCTGCATTGGTGAGGGTTCTTTCGTTCGAGAAATCGGATTTTGTAGAAAACTAGGATCGTGGAGCGCGCACATAGATCGGGCGCAATCGCATTCAACAGCCGGATTCGTGCAGCGATCGATAGGTAAAATTTTGAAGCGAAAGAATAAATCCTCTTTACGCGATCTGTAGCGTGGGAATTTGACTCATCGATAGATATCAAGAATCCAGTGACTCATGGGTTGGTGCTTCTCATGTCCACTTTGTTCAGCTTGGATGCCTCGCTACCAAGATGTTTGTCGCGCACCCGTAGGTGATACGACGACGTTTTGAAACACCACTCTTGTTATTTAACGAGATCTCTACTGAGACTCTCCCTCCTTTTATCAACCAATCATAAACGGCGCGTGGCTACCAGTTTTTGAACTGAAAGCAGACGATTCGTTGAAATCCGCCTTCACATTATTCGAGGAGCTTGTACAACGCAGGTGAGCCCCCGTTTCTAGGCCCAGAGACTGGCACGTATTTCTTCTAGAACTCAACCTAACCAATTGTTCGCAGCTCTCGAGCGGTCTCCGCGCCACCATGATCAACGACTTCAGTTGAAAATTCTTGTGCAGCCAGTATGTCGCCCTCGAACCGACGCATTTCCAGGTTTTCGCGTCCATTGTAGTGCATAGAAATGGACTCATCTTGAATCTTCTGGAGAAGCCTTTTTTATCTAGGCCTCTTCGAGCCTTGTATGCGCGAAGAAGTGTGACATCTCGCGAAGGAGGGGAACGCTAGCAAAGTATTACTATTGGCAAAGCAAATACAAGGTGAATTGGCTACTCCAGCCAGCCGTTGCCAAAGGCTGCGCATGGCTCTGGAATGTAATTGTTTTACAGAACTACTTTGCTAGGTCCCAAGTTGCAATTATGAGGGGATCCGAATATCGAGCTAGCGCCTTTGTATTCGCACGGGCTTGGATTCTTTCCTCGTTCCATCTGGATATTTAGGGGTGGGAAAACAACAAACAACACATAGAGAAGCCAAAGAGAGATCAAAACAAAAGGCGATAGACCTGTTTTATGACGTAGTCTGGGAGCGGCTTATTGCCCGATTCGTATGCGGTTAATGTCGTTTCCGGACTGTCCATCCTCCTTCCGGCCGCATTGGTGTCGTCTTCGGCCCTGAAGGCCCTCCATAATTTTTCTTTCCATATTTTGGCTAGTGCCTTGCGTCCTGACATCTTGCATTACAAGACCAATGCTATGCTCCGAAACCGGGACAACGCTTTTCGGTGTCCAAAGGGTGATATGACGGTTCGCGAGACTGCATGGGTCTCTTGTTCACGGTGAACGAGGGAGCCGCGAACAACTAGTGGACTTGGATCCTCTCTCTAGGTCGACAATTTGTATGCACGATATCTTCACTCTTTTACGTTATTTTCGTTCGGATAACTCCACCTGCGAGTTCGAGAACCTAGTGAGGCTATGTGGTATAGGAGACAAGTTTGTACGCACTCGTGAAGGAAGGAGGGGGCCTCGTTGGGGGAGAAGGCGAAGAACTGCTTAGCAAATGTCCTCCTGCTTCGCGCTCTTCAGTAACCATGACTTTGGGGTATTGGCGTTCGTGGCAGTCTTACTAGTGGTGCAAGGCCGAGAGGCCGCAGGCGACGAGGAAGGCCTTCCAGGCGATGAAGAGAACGCCAGCTACGGAGTGTCAAAGTTCTTTCGGTACGGCTTAAGAGTGATCAAACCGTGGTAGACCGCAAGACATCTGCATGCGCTAGAGCATGATGAGCCGCACTAGAGGCGCCCAGATATATACCACCCGTAAAACCATTAAGGTGGTAGATTCTGCATCTCATCGGCTGACCATGCTGATGGCGAACATCAGGCCTTCGATGAGGTACCTCAGGGTCATAGTGAACAGTATGATCAAGTGCATGACATGCTGCAGTCTCATAAGAACCTCACGGAGTAGCAAGCCAAATCCTTTCTGGATTCCCCTCAACTCCGCTACCGGGAAGCAACGCCACTTCGGATGCGCGGAGTTAGCGAGAGAACACGCGGCTGGCGTCGCCGAGCCTATGTCAGCTACTAGCGCACCCGCAAAGAGCCGCAAATCAACGAGTTTAGAGTCGGGTGTACGGATCAATACGAATGGAAGAATAACCAATACATGCCCCACGGACCACCTCGCAAGCTCAGTGTATGTTTCTCTGAGTAGGTTAGGCTCGATTCAGCCGAGGTTGTCGGCCGCCAGGGCTCACCTGAGTGATTATTGATCCAGCCTCCATACCGGATGTTGCACTACACTAGTCCTTATATAGGATAGCTCCATTTCCCATTTCTCTCTTCCGTATGTAGAGCTCACCTTCCATAGCTCTAATACTACACATGATTCTCATATTCCATACCGCTTGACAGAGGTCATCCTGAAGGTGACGCTGATACGCGGAAACTTGCGCTCCTTTGGAATCTTTTGTTTGTAGCTTTATTGTTGCGGTGAATATATGCAATGGTCAAAGGGTAAATGCGCGAGGCAGTGAATCAAAAGTATGAAGTGTATTGTTGTATGTCCTGCTGTTGTGGCCACCTTTTGTAGGGCCACAGATAAGGTCTGTTTACATGACGTAGCTGTAAGCAGTTGGGGGAGGGAGGAGACGAAGTGTGATGTGAGGTGTATTGTCCTGGACTGAGATGTCCGTAATCTAAGCTTATACAGTTGAAGTGGTAGGCTGATTGGCGGGCGGATAATCCGCGTGACCATGCAAGGTGCCCTGGGCTTACAGTAGCTCTGATGCTGGTAAGGGTAGAAGGTGCTCATGGAGGTGAGCGAGGAGCACCAGGACAACACACGTGGCACACGCAATGTCCTTTCCTCATAAACCGTAACATTTATTTTGGACAATGGGTGAGCAAAGGAGCAATCAAGGAGCAATTTGAGGGCTATAAATTCCAGAGAAAATACTAGTAGACAAGCGCAGAGACAGCTATCGGCGAGGAGGCAGTATTCGGCATATTACCAGCTGGTCGCAGCCGCCAGTGTGTTGCTTACGAATCTGTCTTACACGAAGCGGCAGGAATGCCTAAGCATTGTCCCAGACATAATAGCACGACTCTTACGGACATCAATGCAACTAATTCGTTCGTAGTCTTGGAGTATTGCTCTTAAGTGTCGGAAGCTAGGAGGCGGTATGTTGAGGACGTCTTCAGTGAATCAGTGTTGTATTCTGCTGCCACTTGAACTTCCAAGGTACTCCGCAATACGAGCTCGAGAAATATCAGACTGGATAGGTGGCAGATCCTCGAACGAGGCATGATGGTACTCAAGCCATATGTAACGTTACAGTAAGAGCAGCTGACAGGTATGCCTGCCTTCACTGTTCAGTGGCAGGATCCAGTGATCCACGTCCCCATCCTTGGATCCTCGCATACCCAGCATACCTAATGTAGCATGCTAATATATCTAGACTGAAACACGAGCTTACGGTGTCTATCATCACGAGAAATAGACGTCATCACAGCTCCTAGTTCTGATGCCGCGCAAGATGTGGAAATGCAGGATATCATATTCCCGAATTCCCCGAGCCCCCCACGGGTAGTCCAATACCTCCTAACTCCGCGCTCAGACTTATAACACGCTACCGAGGACGGAGACTATGGCCATCCGCGAGTGAAATATAAATCAGAGCAACATTGATCTTGAAGTTATTTCTATCTTCCTTAAGCTCGTCCCATCTGGTAATACAACTCAAATAACCTATCTATCGAAGACATCAGACTCTCTGTCTATTCCACCGTCATGCGTCCCCTTCTCAGCGCAATCATCGCCTTGATGGCACCCACCGTTGTGTCAGCCCTTACGGTCCGCCTGCAACGTTGCCGAGACGAAGTTTGCAACGACTGCTTCGACAGCTGGTCGACATTCCCAAGCGAATGGGGCATGTGCATTGATACTTACGACGGCGAGATCAAGAGTGCCCGTTTGAGCAACGACAACGACGAAGACGGGAGCGTGACAATCCTATACTACGCCGCTTCTACGGGCACGGACGGCGGATGCAATTACGACACGAGCCAGTGTGCGGGGACTGGGAGTAATGGAGGCTGCGCAGGATTCTTCCATCCGGATGGGAGGTGGGTACCCCAAATGTATTTTAGAGAGGGACCTTACTGTAGCCCGTTTTAAAGCCCTGGTCTCCCGAGGGGTGTGTCTAAGACGCTGGAAAGCAATGATACAATGATGTTGTAAAGGGAAAAGGGAGGGAACCGAAAGAACATGCGGGTGGAGACCTTTTACATTCCCTCTATAAATTGCAACATTCTAGACTGCCTCTCCAAAGCCTTACACTATTACTCGAAGGAAGAGAGTCCCTTTCTTTGCTTTTGTACTAAAAATTTTGGCGGGCACAGTGTGAGGAGTCTAGTGAATAGGCACGAAAATGTGTATATAGAGTTGTGTTGAAACAAGGTCCCTCTAGTAGCATGACTACCATGGATAACCGAGTAGGAGGGACAAGGCGGGGTGGCTGCAACGTATTGTGTTGTGTATATTCTCTCGTGTCAACAGTAACGAGGACGTTGCAGTGGGGCTGTACCTCCACGTACACCAAGCACCACTAGCCTACCTTCCACCAACCTGGACTGAACCCACATATTCTTAACACTCCCCCTTAGGACAGGTCTAGTCCATACATAACTCCTAGTTAGTTCTTGAATCTCTTAAATGCAACTCGCTGTAAAGGCTTTGTTATTCTATTAGCAACCATGTTAGCAGTTAGCACGTAAGCCACCTCAAGTTTGCCTTGTTCTGCCATGTCCTAGACAAAGTAATAACAAACGTTAATATGCTTTAATCTTTTGTAGAGGTAAGGGTTCTTTGTAAGTGCGATAGCGCCTGTTACGATCTCAACAACGACTGGAAAGGAAACGACCGAACGCCAACATCAGGTCCCACCAAGTCACGTGACTTTTGTCCCGCCAAGCAACAGAAGTCCCAGACACCAGACAGAGTCCCGGACCCCGTACGAGAGCCCGGTCATCCAGGAGTCCTAGGGACACGCAATGTCCCTGGACACAAGAGAGACTACGGACACACCCTTACTATATAGTCTTAGGCAATGGACTCCTAAAGTTTATTGTGTTTAACTTCGTACAGTATACTAATACTACCCTTTGATTCTCACCACCGCTGTTATAGCTCTTAACTATAATAGCATTAATACTTGTTCCTAAGGGAAGGCTAGCTTAGCTAAGTATTAAACCCCGTTATCTTACTTACTCGTCTATATAGAGAACCAATCCTAGGTTATTAGCTTAATAACCTTTACACTTTAAACACCCTCTAAAAGATAAGCGACACTAAAATAACAAACTCTAACAAAACCAAGACTTAGGGTAGGCGTATAGCCTAACCTAACCTCTACTACAGCGAATAAAAGAAACTTAAAGAATAGATTCTATAGTTTAACCTCTATTTTAAATTTAACAACAATACTAAAGACAAGAACTACGCTACTTTTATAGTAACCTATATAAGAGAAGACGCTTACAAATAGGTTAAATTACGTATTACTAAGTACCTAAACAATAATGTTAAGAATAAAGACTTAGATAAGATGTTTAAGAACTACAATAAGTTTAAGACTAGGCTACGCTAGATGTTTAGTATTCTAAACAAAGAATTCTATACTAACTAACGTATCTAATAGCTAGTCTAAACTAAGTTAGCTACTAACTACGTAGTTTAGTTTTAGCAATACACTACCTAGACTAAATAGAATAATAAGGCACTTACTATTATATATTACTAGAGACTAAAGAATAAG